>CM060309.1:6941986-6944486 GCA_030674185.1 Monoplex corrugatus | reverse complement strand
CATATATGTATGTATAATTATAATTACATATATAATATATATATATGTGTGTGTGTGTGTGTGTGTGTGTGTGTGTGTGTGTGTGTGTGTGTGTGTGTGTGTCTGTGTCTGTGTCTGTGTCTGTTTCTGTGTGTGTGTTCGCGTGCGCTTTCCGTTGAGAAGGTAGGAGATGCAATACGAAAAAAAAAAGCAAAACAAAACTTCCACAGTTTAGATGCAAAAACCATAGATTAACAAAACACGTATAGGCAGGACAGTTGCCCTCAATCCATGGAAGTTAACACCGAAGAGGAAGGAAGGGAGAGCTGTCATCTAAAGCACTTTACAGTATGTCAACACCAGATAGGGGAGTTTATAGCTCTGGCCATCTGATGTACTCTACAACCCAAAGGTCAGTGCATAAAAGCAGCAATCTCTGATCGTGTTCTGCTTTATGGCTCGTCCATGGGCTGGTTCTCAGAGGCAAAGGCCTTTTGGTCAGAAGCCAGGGGACTGTCATCTACAGGAACCTGGAGTACAAAAGAGAGAAGAGTGCCAGAATAGTTATGACGTTCGCCTGCCAATAACTAAACTCGAGGTTCCAGGTTCGCTACCTGTAGAGACCTTGACTTTTCACCTCATTTTGACCGGAAAATCGAACTGAACGTCTTGTCCTTCGGAAGGAGACGAAAAACGGGTCGGACCCTTGTGCCTTCTGGATGCTCACGCTAAGAGAGATCACACGGCAGTTGAAAATCGCGACGAGCAGGGCATTGCCAGGCTGCTCTGGTATAAAATATCGGAGAGATAGGTTGATTTCCCAGGTATCACCCCTTGAAGACCAATTAGCCTTCTTGCCCTTCTGAAGTCTTGGTAAAAAAAATTGTGAAATATGAATAATAATAATAATAATAATAATAATAATGTTTATTTGTATAGCGCATATTCCATATAAAAATATGCTCACCAGCGCTTTACAATTCGCAAGAAAGGCAAAAGGTGATAAAAAATTTTCACAGTTACATACACAATAAGATAACAACAAACATTAAAGCTATACAAGTAAGAAGACACATAAGAAACCACAGGATATTAAAATTTAAACACTGACTTATGTAATGAAGAAAGATTAACAGATTTTTCATATGAATAAAGAGGCATACTGTGTTTATATATTGTTGCGTGCGTGTGCTTGCGTACGTGTGTGTGTGTGTGTACGTGTGTGTGTGCGTGCGTGTGCGTTGCTGTGCGCGTGTGTGTTTGTAAGAATGTGTGTGTGTGCGCGCGCGCGCGTGTGTGTGTGTGTGTGTGTGTGTGTGTGTGTGTGTGTGTGTGTGTGTGAGTGTGTGCGTGTGCTATGTTTGAATTTGCATCGAAGGAGAAGGGATGAACGCCTCCTTCGTGGTGCTGGCCCAGGGAAAAGTTGAGGTCTCTGCCACCTCACTCCCCTACGACCCCAGGGTTATGGAACTATCTAGGTAGGACCTCAGGACCTGGCCAGTTCGTGGGTTTATCTGCAGGCTTAATTAATACTTGTTCAGTAATCTTTCTGGATCTTTCCCATCACATGGCACCTGTGACGTTAGTGCATATGGAATTCATTCCGAGCGCGGAGACGTCATCTTGAGAAACTGAAATTGAAATTGAAATGGAGTACAAAATGACAAGGTATAGGACACGTCTTTCACTACTGTTGGACTAATATGTGATAGACGTTACGATACATCTCTGCCGTCTCTCTAAAGTGAAAGTAGTGTATTGTGTAATGAGTCCTTATTTTCAACGGTCACAGCTGAATTTCTTTCTTGCTTGTTTGTGAGCTTGTTTGTTTGTCTGGTTCTGAGTTATCTTCTCCATATCGCTCTGGTCATAGTACAGAGACTGCTCTTTTGAAGATTGTGAATGATCTGCTATCTACTCTAGACAATGGTCAGGTGTCCCTTCTCTCTCTTCTTGATCTCTCTTCTGCCTTCGACACTATTGATCACAATACTCTTCTTTCTCGACTTCAGAATATTTTTGGTATCTCTGGCATTGCTCTGTCATGGTTTCAATCCTACCTTTCTGGTCGTGTACAAGTTGTCTCCATAAATGGTGTCTCTTCTAATCCTACCATCTTGAAGTACGGTGTTCCTCAGGGCTCTGTCTTAGGCCCTATTCTCTTTATTTTGTACACTCAGCCCATCTCTGACATTGTAGCCCATCATCACATATCCCATCACTGTTTTTCTGATGACAACCAAATCTACATGTCTGGCCATCCCTCCACTATCCCTTCTATAATGCAACGCACACAGCTCTGCATTTCTGACATAAAGTCTTGGATGACATGCAACAAATTCCAGCTGAATAATGACAAAACAGAATTTATATTTATTGCATCAAAGCGACTTCTGTCTACTGTGCCTATCCCTGTTTCCATCCAGCTTGAAGACTCGGTAATCCACACTTCCACATCCGTGCGTAATCTTGGAGTTGTACTGGACCAAACTCTTTCCTTCCACAGCCAGGTATCCTCTGT
>CM060309.1:6926986-6929486 GCA_030674185.1 Monoplex corrugatus | reverse complement strand
GTGTGTTTCTGTGTGTGTGTGTTTTTTTTTTTCTCTGTGTGTGTGTGTTCGTTCTTTGACTTAAAGTCTTTTCACTATGAGTGATATTAGACGGCGTGTGTGTGTGTGTGTTTCTGTGTGTGTGTGCGTGTTTCTCTGTGTGTGTGTGTGTGTGTGTGTGTGTGTGTGTGTGTGTGTGTGTGTGTGTGTGTGCATGTGTGTGTGTGTGTGTGTGTGTGTGTGTGTGTGTGTGTGTGTGTGTGCGCGTGCGTGCATGTGTGTGTGCTATCAAGGGAAAAGGGAAAAGAATGGAGACAATAAGAATAAAGCAAACAAACATTTTCGTGCTTTCAGTACCAAAAACGTAGATTTAAAGAAATCATAGCCAGAACAGTTGCACCAATCCGTATGAAACTTAATACCGGAAAGGGGGAGAACTAGGAGAACAAGAGATACGTCATTTCCTGCAGTTTACGGCATGTCAACACAAGATGTGGGCTTTTGTAGATGCACCCTAGAGCCCATAAATCAGTGCATGAAAAAGGCGACCTCCGATCACATTCTCTTTATAGATCTTCAGTGGGGTGGTCCATAGAGGCTAACGCCTTTTGCTTAAGAGGCCTGATGTGTCGTGCATTGGTACCTGGGGTACAAAACCACGAGATTTTTTGTTCCTTTTGTCGGATTTTATTTTGTTAATTTTGTATATCATCTCTTTGAAAACTGTTACACCAATATGTCATGGACACAGGAACGCATTCCTGGTTTCTCTGTGGAGAAGACCAGTGCAGAGAGAGGCAGAATGACAGACCAGAGACAGAATGAGAGTAGAGAAAGACTGAGACAGAGAGAATAGAGAGAGATGACGGGAGACAGAAAACACAGACAGAACAATGAAAAAATTGATTGGAATAAAAACCATACAAAAAGAAAAACAGTGACAATTGTATGTAAATCGCATTCTCAACCTTACTGATTTATAAATTGTAACTCAATCTTACTGATTTATAAATTGTAACTCAACTTTACTGATTTATCAATTGTAACTCAACCTTACTGATTTATCAATTGTTACTCAACCTTACTGATTTATCAATTGTAACTCAACCTTACTGGTTTATAAATTGTTACTCAACCTTACTGATTTATCAATTGTTACTCAACCTTACTGGTTTATAAATTGTTACTCAACCTTACTGGTTTATAAATTGTTACTCAACCTTACTGATTTATCAATTGTAACTCAACCTTACTGGTTTATAAATTGTTACTCAACCTTACTGATTTATCGATTGTAACTCAACCTTACTGGTTTATAAATTGTTACTCAACCTTACTGATTTATAAATTGTTACTCAACCTTGCTGATTTATCAATTGTAACTCAACCTTACTGATTATAAATTGTTACTCAACTTACTGATTTATAAATTGTTACTCAACCTTACTGATTTATAGATGTTACTCAACCTACTGATTTATAAATTGTTACTCAACTTTACTGATTTATCAATGTAACTCAACCTTACTGATTTATAAATTGTTACTCAACTTTACTGATTTATAAATTGTTACTCATCCTTACTGATTTATAAATTGTACTCAACCTTACTGATTTATCAATTGTAACTCAACCTTACTGATTTATCAATTGTAACTTTTTTTCAAAATCCGCATTGTTGCTCGTTATTAATCAAAATCCGTTGTTTTAGGATTTCAAGGTGTCATTTACTTTTGGTATTTGAAAGAGAAGTTGTAGACTAAATGTTGAGTATGGGATCATATTTGCCATTCTGTTAATGATTAATCTGCTGTTTCTGATCTTGTTAAAATATACATACTTTTCTCAAGTTCAGATTGTTGTATTCATCCCCAGATAGTTCACAACTACAGAGTTTAATTTGTCCTTCATCAGATCAATGTTATTGCTCACAAGTCATTTTCAATATAACAGTAACGCAAAAATTATACATTTAAAACCACAGTGTTAAAATTACTCAAAGTTTATATATTTAAAGTCACAATTACGCAAAATGTGTATTTTTAAACCAATTAAATGACATGGGAGGTTTTCAAGTATTTGTCTTGATATTATGTTTCTCATTTGAGATAAGACTTATTGCTATTGTTATTATTTTCTGTCGCAACTTCAAAACCATTTCAAGGGCAACAAAATCTTAACCATTTTTTCACAATGCTTTGATAATGCCTGATGATGGGTATGATAATCATGATGCTGTGGAGTTTTGTCTAGGACTGAGACTGTGTAACAGGCTGTACTGTACACTTCCTTTCATAGTATATCCTGGCATCTACCAAGCTCAAGAGATACAGACACCTGCAATGTTTTTTTTTTGTTTGTTTTTAGAATCATCGCATCCAGGGAGGTTACCTTTGTGCTCACCTTTTCTTTTCTACGCCACGTTAATGGCCACAGAAGCTGGTACACTTTTTTTTTACAATGCGATGATGATGAAGTCGATGAGGATGATAATCATGACGCTATGGAGTTCCATCTAGGA
>CM060309.1:6916986-6921986 GCA_030674185.1 Monoplex corrugatus | reverse complement strand
AAACCAAAGACAAGAAGAAAAATGGAAATACTAGAATTCAGTTATCACCAACATCCTCTCCATCCTCCATAAGCGTTAACCACCACCAAGTGACGATCAGCACGAAACGCACCCATCACAAAGTGTCTCTTCTCTTGCCTTCCCGACATTCACCGGGCTCCATCATGGCGTCTTACACTCTGATCGTGTGCGGAAATCACCATGCGGGCGCCCCAACAAGAAAAGGCTCTTATGGGCTGCTGTCGACTCGTGTAAACGTTTGACTTGAAGGTGATAATGTTTTAAACGTTTCGCTTTCTGCCATTTCTTTTCCCTTTGAGAGAGAAGGAATGCTATTGACAAAAACAAAAGAACGCAACAAAAAGACACTGAAAATATATTGCGCTTGAAAACAGAAATGGGGAGAGAAGAAAGAACGTAAATGACAAACAAACAAGAAAGGTTATAGAAGAAAGGAAGAGAGAAATGAAGGAATGAAAATAAAGTCAGGAGTGAAGAAAGATTGTACAAAGACAGAGAGAAACAAACAAGCAAACAAGAAAACAAAAAATTACTAGAGCATTTTAATTTCCATGTTGAAGTATTTTAAGCGGAATGGGGGGTGGGAGTGTGTAAGTTGGACAATGAACGTGAACACTCAAACAGACTGCATGATGTTCAAATTGGAACAATTCAAAACTGTTTGATCAATCTTACAATTTTTCAAACAAATTGACAAAATAAACTCAACTGAAACGTTTTCCCGAAATACAGTTATAACAGCTCTCAGTCTCAAATTGAAAGCTTTCTCTCATTCCATGATTTCCTCTCTCCTCTTCTGCATATTTATTATTAAATTCGCTTCATTCAGAATATCAGATGATGAGGAACCGTTGTTGCATTTAGAAACAATGTTCCACCAGTCCATCTGAAGGACATTAGGAATGGTTGGAGCCAATTTAATTCCATTTGTCCGTCAGTACAACCACTGATTTTCAAGTTTGGCAACCTTCGCTTTTTCCCTCTGTGTGGTGAACAAGAATCAGTGTGATTATCCTGTCACCGTGCTTGTCTTTGATGAAGCTGTCAGTGATGTTAATACTGTTTTTCTTTGTCATTGTTCTAGAACATATTCCACATCCACAGAAAAAATAGAAAAGCCCTGTTTATTCATATCAGTCAGTTTTGATTTAACGTGAATGGTCATGTCAGTTTGAACAGGATCTACTCGGAACAGCTAGGATTTGTCAAGATAAGAATACCATAAATGACGGTTGGTTTATTGTGGAAATCAGTAGTGACACATTTCACAGACAGAAACGGAACAAGAGACAGACAGCCAGGGACAAAAGAGGAAAGAGAATAGCTGGTCACTACGAGCTTAATCTCCTATTTCCCCCAAAGAAACAAGTGAAAGACGAAGAAGAAGAAGAAGAAGAAGAAGAAGAAGAAACGACAGAGAATGACAAATTGCTGGTAGCTTCCTGCAGTTGTCGATGGAAGCCAGTTAATAATCCTTCATGTGCCTCCATTTTCCTGCTTGACGTTGACCCTTAAATCACCCAGATGATCTTGGGTCAAAAACACAAGATGCAGTGACGTTTTCTTGCTGATTTCTATTCATTACCAGGCTTTTTAAAGAACATTGGCCTATTGAATATTATGAAGTTAGAAAAAGGAGATTCAATTTCTGTAGAGGGAGGGGGAAAGGGGAACCTAGTTGTTCTGTGCATGTTCATGTGTCTGGACATGCATCTGTCTTGTGTGTATCTCTGTCTGTCTCTATGAATGTTTGTTAATCTGTCTGTCTGTCTGTCTCTCTGTCTGTCTGTCTGTCTGTTTGTCTGTTTATTTTCTCTCTCTCTCTCTCTCTCTCTTCTCTCTCTTTCTCTCTTTTTCTCTTTTCTCTTTCTCTCTCTGTCTCTGTCTCTGTCTTTCTGTCTCTGTCCCTCTCCCTCTCTCCCTCCCCTTTCTTTCTCTCTCTTCTCTCTCTCCATCTTTCCCTCTCTTCTTTTTTTTCTCTCTGTCTGTATGTCTGTTGCTCTCTCTCTCTCTCTCTCTAAACAGGCACACACATACACCACACAGATACTTACACACACACACACACACACACACACACACAAGCACACTCATACACATCACACACACACACACATACACACACACACACATACACGCACACACACAAACAGACACAGACAAACACACACACACAGATGCACACACACAGAGATACACACACTCACACACACAACACACACACACACACACACACACACACCACACACAACACACACACACACACACACACGTCATTTATTTCACATCCGTTCAACCATACCCCCAAATCACCCTTCCAGATCTCATGTCTTCAATTTGAATACATCAAACGGCACTGAGAAGGAAATGGAGAAAGAAAAAGAAAAAAAGAAGAAAAAGAGATGGGCTATGGAGGGAGAAAGGGCGGACACAATCTGACCACAAAGCAAGAACTCAAGCAACCCCTTCCCTAAAATCGGGAACCACAGACAAAAAGAAAAATGGAATAATAGAATTCAGTTCATCACCAACATCCTCTCCATCCTCCATAAGCGTTAATCACCACCAAGTGACGATCAGCACGAAACGCACCCATCACAAAGTGTCTCTTCTCTTGCCTTCCCGACATTCACCGGCTCCAGCATGGCGTCTTACACTCTGATCATTTGCAGAAATCATCATGCAGGGGCCCCAACAAGAAAAGGCTCTTATGGGCTGTTGTCAGCTCGTGTAAACGTTTGACTTGAAGGTGATAATGTTTCAAACGTTTCGCTTTCTGCCATTTCTTTTCCCTTTGAGAAAGAAGGCAGAAGGAAGGAATGTTACTGACAAAAACTAAACAACACAACAGAAGACACTGAAAACATGTCACACTTGAAAACAGAAATGGGAAGAGAAGAAAGAAAGTAAAAGACAGACAAAAAGAAAGGGTAGACAAAGTAGGAAAAGAGAAATGAAAGAATGAAGAGAATGAAAATAAAATCAGGAGAGAAGAAAGATTGTACAAAGACAGAAAGAAACAAAAATCAAACAAAAGATGATGAGAATAGTTTTATTTCTATGTTGAAGTATTTCAGCGGGAATGAGAGAGATTGGACAATGGACGTGAACACTCAAATAGGCTGCATGATGTTCAAATCGGAGCAATTCAAAACTGTTTGGTCAATCTCACAATCATACATAATAATTTTAAAAAATCATCTAAAAGTTTTCCCGAAGTGCACTAATAACAGCTCTCAGTCTCAAATTAAAAGCTTTCTCTTATTCCATAATTTCCTCTTTGCTTCTCTTCTGCATACTCATCACTAAATTCGCTTCATTCAGAAGATCAGATGATGAGGAAACGTTGTTGCATGTAGAAATAATGTTCCACCAGTCCATCTGAAGGACATTAGGAATGGTTTAGAGCCAATTTATTTCCATTTGTCCGTCATTACAACCATTGATTTTCAGGTTTGGCAACCTTCGCTTTTTTCCCCTCTGTGTGGGTGAACAAGAATCAGTTTGATTATCCTGTCACCGTGCTTGTCTTTGATGAAGTTGTCAGTGATGTTAATATTGTTTTTCTATGTCATCGTTCTTGAAGACTAAGTGTTAACTCACTGCACTGCTATTTATTTTCTGATGAACAGTAAGCGTTTTAGAGAAACTATTTCAAATTTACTGAAAACGGAAAATAGAAAAGTTATAGAATTTTTTACATGTCTACGTTATGAAGCGTGGTCTTTTGAACTGTTAGTTATATGCATGTTGGCTAAACAGAGAGACAACGCATTTATCAACAGCTGAAAAATCTTTAAATCTTTTAAAAATTAATCTTGTTTATTTTGAATATATTGCACATCCACAGAAAAAAATAGAAAAGTCCTACTTAGTCTGTCAGTCAAGTGTGATGTGAGCGTGGATGGTATTGTCAGTTTGAACAAGATCTACTCAGAACAGCCGGGATTTGAAAAGCTATAAGAATACCATAAATGACAGTTGGTTTATTGTGGAAGTCTGTAGTAACATATTTCACAGACAGAAACACAACCAGAAACAGACAGACAGGAATACAGAGGAAAGAGAATATCTGGTCACTACGATCTAAATCTCCTATTTCATCTAAGAAAAAAAAGACAAATAATGAACAATGAAGAAAAAGAAGAAAACGACAGAGAATGACAAATTGCTGGTAGCTTCCTGCAGTTGTCGATGGAAGCCAGTTAATCATCCTTCATGTGCCTCCATTTTCCTGCTTGACGTTGCCCTTAAATCATCCAGATGATCTTGGGTCAAAAACACAAGATGCGGTGACGTTTTCTCGTTGATTTCCATTCATTACCAGGCTTTTTAAAGAACATTGGCCTATTGAATACTATGAAGTTAGGAAAAGGAGATTCAATTTCTGTAGAAAGAGGGGGAAAGGGCGCTGCTACTTGGTCTGTGCGTGTACAGGAGTCTGTGTATGCATGTGTATATCCGTGTGCGTGCGTTTGACTCTTTCTGTGTCTGTCTGTATGTATGTATGTATGTATGTATGTATGTATGTATGTACATATGGCTGGCTGGCTGGCTGGCTGGCTGGCTGCTGGCTGGTTGTCTGTTTGTATATTCTCTCTCGCTCTCCCTCTCTCTCTCGCTCTCTCTCTCTCTCTCTCTGTCTGTCTCTCTCACTCTCACTCTCTCTCTCTCTCTCTGTCTGTCTCTCTCACACTCACTCTCTCTCTTTCTCTTTCTCTGTCTGTCTCTCTCACTCTCACTCTCTCTCTCTCTCTCTGTCTCTCTCACTCTCACTCTCTCTCTCTTTCCTCTTCTCTCCCTCCTCTGTCTCTCCTTTCCTGTCTCTCTCTCTTTCAGTCTCTGTCTCTCTCCCTCTCTCTCTCTCTCTACCTCTCTCTCTCTTCTCTCTCTCTCTCTCTTCTCTCTTGCTCTATCTCTTCTCTTTCTCTCTTCTGTCTGTCTATCTATCTCTTTCTCTTCTCTCTCTGTCTTTCTCT
>CM060309.1:6909486-6911986 GCA_030674185.1 Monoplex corrugatus | reverse complement strand
CCTAGAAACACAGATCGAGAAAATGACACAAACAAACAGACAGATAGACAGACAGACAGACAAAGCTACAGAAAGACAGAGACTCGGACAAAGAGACAGACAGACAAAAAGACAGCTAAACCAATGGACAAAGAGACAGACAGACAGACAAAAAGACAGCTAAACCAACGGACAAAGAGACAGACAGACAGACAACGACAGACAAAAAGACAGCCAAACCAACGGACAAAGAGAGATTTCAAAAACCAGAGACAGACAGGCTCAACGCACAGAGAGTCCGGAACAGACAGACAGACACATTTGTCTGATTTGTGTAAATTGATATCATTTCTGTTACCACATTATCATGAGATCCAAAACAAGTGCGACTGCCCGTGCCCAAGCAAACAGGAACCAGAAGAACAAGCAAACCAAAGTAAACGCGTATCCAAACACAACAAGACAAGACAACGCAAATTTTCGGCCAACCGGCCTTTGTCAAGCGCGAATGCACGGTCACAAACAGACCACAAACAACACCAAACAACGGCTAATAAGAAGAGGACTAAAAACTTCCCTGCTGCCTCCGTCCAGCGGATAAAAAGGGACCAAATGGAATGCCCATGTGTTCATGAGCAGTAGTAAGAAGTCACCACATTGTTCGATGATACTTGAATGTCGTTCAGCAAAGGGGCGTGGTTTGTGAAACGGGTTCATAGGGGAAATGTTAACTTTTGCTTAGATCTTAATGTTCATTTTTAAACTTCCAATGTATAAAATATCATTACGTATATTCTGTATACTATCTGGAGTTCATGCGTCAACATTGTCTTTTCATATGTGTAAATCTTTTTTTGTTATTGTCATTCTTCGTTGCCACATTGTATGTTAGATGTCCGTTTGTTGTGAAACAAACAATGAATAAAAAAAAAATCAGAAAAAAAAAAGACAGACATAGGCGGACAGTGTCGAACAGACAGACAAGTAAGCACAAAGAGAGACAGACAGACAGGACACAGACAGACAGACAGAGAGACAGACAGACAGACAGAGAGAGACAGACAGACAGACAGAGAGGAGAGAGAGACAAAGACTGAAGAGGCAGAATCAGTTGGTTAAAGACAGTCAGTTGAAAAAAAAGTTGGGAAAAGACAAACACACGAACAGACACAGCAACAGAAACAAACAAAGAGGAAGAACTTATGACAGTATGAAACAGTATGAAAAAGAAAGCAAGAGAGTGAAAGCTGAGGGAGAAGAAGGAGGGACGAAACATGGAAGTACTAAACACTATTTTATTGAACAAGTCGTAAGGACTGGATAGATACAACATGACAACACTATCATCTACTTTTAGTGAAGTACTAAACATTTTTTATTGATCAAGCTGTAAGTTCTGTATAGATATCACATGACAACACTATCATCTACTTTTAGTGAAGTACTAAACACTATTTTATTGATCAAGCTGTAAGGTCTGTATAGATACAACATGAAAAACACTATCATCTACTTTTAGTGAAGTACTAAACACTATTTTATTGAACAAGTCGTAAGGTCTGTATAGATACAACATGACAACACTATCATCTACTTTTAGTGAAGTACTAAACACTATTTTATTGAACAAGCTGTAAGGTCTGTATAAAATACAACATGACAACACTATCATCTACTTTTAGTGAAGTACTAAACACTGTTTTATTGATCAAGCCACAAGATCTGTATAGATACAACAAGACAACACTATCATCTACTTTTAGTGAAGTACTAAACACTATTTTATTGATCAAAGCTGTAAGGTCTGTATAGATACAACATGACAACACTATCATCTACTTTTAGTGAAGTACTAAACACTATTTTATTGATCAGGCCTAAGGTCTGTATAGATACAACAAGACAACACTATCATCTACTTTTAGTTTAGTGTGAGGCCAGTGCAAAACGTCATTATCTTCATTATGTCTTATCTGGAAAACCTTGAAGAAAAAAAGGCCAAAGTCGTGCGCTCAAGCAAGCAAGATCATCGTGTGTGTGTGTGTGTGTGTGTGTGTGTGTGTGTGTGTGTGTGTGTGTGTGTGTGTGTGTGTGTGTGTGTGTGTGTGTGTGTGTGTGTGTGTGTGTTTGTGTGAGTGTGTTTGTGTGTGTTTGTGTGTTTGTGTGTGTGATTGTGTGTGTTTGTGTTTGTGTGTGTGTGAGTGTGTGTGTTTGTGTGTTTGTGTGTGTGATTGTGTGTGTTTGTGTGTGTGTCTGTGAGTGTGGGTGTTGTGAGAGAGAGAGAGTCTGTGTGTGTATGTTTATGTATTGTGTGTATGTATATGTGAGTGTGTATTTATGTGTGTGTGTTTGTGTGTTAGAGAGAGTGTGTGTGTGTGTATGCGTGCATATGTACTGTGTATGTATGTTTGTATATGCTTATGTGTGTGTGAGAGAGAGCCTGTGCATGTTTGTGTAGTGTGTGTATGTGTATGTGTGTTTGTGTGTGTGTGTGTGTGTGTGTGTGTATGCGTGTATATGT
>CM060309.1:6896986-6904486 GCA_030674185.1 Monoplex corrugatus | reverse complement strand
TAGAGGTAGCACCTTTGATGTCTGGCAGCTGCACTCTCTGAGTGGACGGGCACACTGGCCTCACCCAACTCCTAAATCTCTCACGTGTTGGCTCCAAGCGCCACACTCCGGTACACCGCTTCAGCTGGCGGGCCAAACCACGTGAGGGGGTGGTGTTAACATGGCACTACTGGGCGAAGGACCTCCTCGACGCAGGTCACCGGCCAGGGCGGAAGGGTTCAACGATGAACTACAACGGCCACGTGTTCATGACCAAGGCGAGCTGCCGTGTGGGTGGATATCGGCTGTGGTCAGGCCTGGAGAGGGATGGGCGCCGCCAGGCTATTCATGCCCAAGACACACTACATGATGATGAACCAAAAACCAATGTTGATACCGGCTCGGTCGTCGCCCGGACCAAGGACCGCGCCTTCCGTTGGACACTAGGGCGGAGGTGACAAGTATGCGACTGGTGGAACCTCTTCAAAAAAGATCCGAGGAAGAGAAACTCTCACCATCGCCACATGGAATGTTAGAACACTTGCACAGCCAGGCAAATTGCACGAACTTACGCATGAGCTGGAAAGATATTCCTGGCATGTAGTTGGACTGAGCGAAGTCAGGTGGAAAGATCATGGAGAACACCAAACTGAGGAAGGACATGTATTGTACTACAGTGGAGACTTGAAAAAACACATCCACGGCGTAGGATTTCTTGTCAACAAGAACGTCAAGAACTCAATACTCGGGTGCCGCCCAATATCCAACAGGCTCATTTCCATCCGCCTCCGAGCAGCACCATTCAACATTACAGCGATACAAACCTATGCACCGACAACAGACTATGATGATGAGGATGTGGAGGAATTCTACACACAACTTCAAGAAATCATTGACGAGGTTGACAAAAAAGACATCCTTATCATTCAGGGAGACTGGAATGCTAAAGTGGGCGCTGATGCATTAAAAGACTGGAAGAACCATTGTGGGCCCTCCTGTAATGCAATTTCCAACGAGCGAGGACTGCGCCTACTTGAGTTCGCCGGATACAACAACATGACACTGGCTAACACCCTTGGTGAACACAAGGCGTCACGATGCTGGACTTGGCATGCACCAAATGGGACCAACCACCAGATCGACTACATCTTGGTCCCAATCCGTTTTAGATCTGGAATCTGCAGAGCCAAGACGCGAACATTTCTAGGTGCAGATGTGGGTAGTGACCATGACCTGGTGATAATGAACTTCAAGGTCAGGCTGAAGAAGATCAAGAAGCCCAAGAACACCAGACTGAAGTTCAACTTGGACAGACTCAAGGACCCCTCCATTGCAGAGTCCTTCCAAGCAACAATAGGCGGAAAGTTTGCAGCATCGAGCACACAAGAAGAAACTGCGGAGGAAATGACCACCAAGTTTAACACAGTGATGACAGAGACTGCAAATGACCTCTTAGGAAAACAACGCCGGAAAACCCAACCCTGGATTACAGACGAAATCCTTGAAATGTGTGACAAAAGAAGAGAAATCAAGAAAGTCAAAAATACAACAGACGGAGCCCTAGCCTACAGAAACATCAACAAAGAAATCAGAAAAGGCATGAGGGAGGCCAAAGAAGGATGGATACAAAATAAATGCACAGAAATAGAAGACAGCCTAAGCAAGAACAACAGCACAAAGGCGTACAAAGTGGTGAAAGAACTCACCACACAGACACAGGCAAGGATCAGTACCATTCAAGACAAACAAGGAAAGTGCCTGACAGAAGATAAAGAAATCATCCATAGATGGACAGAATACTGCTCTGACCTCTACAACCACCAGACACAGGGTGACTCAACTGTCCTTACATGCCAGGAATCAACAAATGACGATGACCACCCTATTCTACGCGAAGAAGTCGAAACAGCAATACGATCGCTGAAAGATGGAAAAGCTGCTGGAGTGGACAACATCCCAGCAGAACTGATCAGGCATGGAGGGGAGGCAGTGACTGACATCCTCTGGAAAATCTGCAACAAAATCTGGCAGACGGGAGAATGGCCGACACCTTGGACCCAGTCACTAATCATCACACTTTCCAAGAAAGGCAATTTACAACTATGCCAGAATTACAGAACGATCAGCCTTATCAGCCATGCTAGCAAAGTGATGCTGAAAGTCATTTTGAACAGACTGAAACCACAGGCAGAGGAGATCATTGCCGAAGAACAAGCGGGATTTCGCAGTGGTAGAAGCACAACAGAACAAATATTCAATCTCAGAGTCCTATGCGAAAAATACAGCCAACACCAACAGGACATCTACCACGTTTTTATCGACTTCAAAAAGGCATTTGACAGAGTATGGCATGAAGCACTGTGGGCCACCATGAGGAAGTACAACATGGGAAGGAAGCTTATTGACACCATCACAGAGCTATACGCAAAAGCGAGCAGCGCAATGCTTGTTGGGGGCACAGTGGGGGACTGGTTTCACACATCAGTTGGAGTTCGCCAGGGCTGTCTTCTCTCTCCAACCTTGTTCAACATCTTCCTTGAGCGCATTATGACGGATGCCCTTGAAAACCATCACGGCTCAGTCAGTATTGGAGGAAGGACAATCACCAACTTGAGATTTGCCGACGACATCGATGGGTTGGCTGGAAATGAAGACGAACTTGCCAACCTGGTGAAACACCTGGACGAGACATCATCCAGATATGGCATGGAGATCAGTGCCGAAAAGACAAAGTTGATGACAAACAGCACAAAACCAATAGAAAAGAAGATTACAGTCAGCGGGAGTGAGCTGGAAACCGTGGCTCAGTTCAAATATCTCGGAGCCATTATCAGTGAACAGGGATCGAAAACCGAAGTTCTTGCAAGAGCAGCACAGACAACAGCAGCACTAGCCAAGCTGAAGCCCATCTGGAGGGACAAAAACATCGCCCTCACTTCCAAACTGAAGCTAATGCACGCATTGGTCCTGTCAATCTTTCTCTACGCGTGCGAGTCATGGACACTAACAGCAGAACTGCAAAAGAAGATCCTGGCAGTAGAAATGAGATGCTTTAGAAGAGTGCTTGGCATCTCATACAAAGACCACATTACCAATGAGGAAGTACGAAGAACAATTTCACAGCATGTCAAAAACTATGAAAACCTTCTGACAACAGTAAGAAAAAGGAAACTTCGGTGGTATGGTCACGTGACAAGAACTAACGGACTATCAAAAACAATACTCCAAGGAACAGTTCAGGGGGGAAGAAAAAGAGGCAGACAGAGAAAAAGGTGGATGGACAATATTGACGAATGGACAGGAAAAAGCTTTGCCACGACCCAGACCATTGCTCATGACAGACAGAGGTGGAGACAGACGGTGCGACGTTCATCCATGTGGAGCCCCCACGACCCTGGATAGGGTTAAGGGACAGGAAGGAAGGAAGTGCGTTCAATTCCGGACATGAGCCGTTAAGGTAAAAATAAATCCCATAATTTTATGGACCGATAGGAATTGAACTTATGACCTTCAATAATCAACCCGTTGAGCCAACCACTTTGTTACAGTGATTGTAAGTAATAGTTGGGAGTTCATTGCGTGGTCTCCGATGTATGTTGGATTAGAGCAAATACCGGTATGAGTATTTAATTGTATAGACTGTGCAACAAAATAAACAACAACCAGAAAAACACGAAAATAGAATCAGAACGAGTATTTAATACAAGACAAGACAGGCGTAAATTGTCAAGCGTGAATGTAAGATCACAAACAAACACCAAATACAAAATTAGGAGAAAAAGATTAAAACTTCCCTCCTGCTTCGTCCAGTGGGATGTAGACGTCTTTCTTTGTGCCTCTGATATTTTCTCTTGAATTTTCCTAATTTTACGCTTTCCATCTCCTGTGTTTACTCAAATTTTGGTTTGTAGGGTTAGTAATGTCTAGTTTATCATTATTTTGAGTTCCTTGGCCTGTCAGTGATTTCAACAGTTTGTTTTTAGCCGTTTGTTCAACAGGATTTGAAGATTGACGAATTCGCTTAACCGGAAGTTGACAAGAGCTACGAGGTATCAATGTGATTACAGTGCCGAAACTCCACACTGAGAAGACAGTCTACGAAAGATCCAGCTGTCAACATTTTACATAACCCACAAGGCTAAAGGACTTTGCTCGATTCAAAAGGTTGCCATCATCGCCATGAGAGGTATGTGCGTTCTCCTCTTGTTCCTTGCTCTACTGGCTTTTCAGTTGCAATTTAACATCGCCGACGGCGGCAACGATCCATGGGTGCTTTGCTTTCTCTACGATCTTTAAAGAAAGCCTTCAAGTCCTACCCAACTCAGACATCTGCCCAAATGTCCTCCAAAACAACATTTCTTCTGCTTCTTTTACTGGCTGGCGACATATCCACTAACCCTGGGCCAAGACCCCTCAAGTATCCATGCGGAGTATGTACAAAGGCATGTAAGTTTGATTATAAGGCCCCAAGCGTTTGCTGTGACTCCTGCGGCGTCTGGTATCATCAGCATTGTACGCTTATGCCGGATGCAGTCTTTGGAGCTCTGAATAATGTGAGCTGGGAGTGCTGTGAATGCGGCCTACCAAACTTACCATCCTCTCTCTTCGACACCTCGACCTTTGAAACTTCAAACCACTTCGACCCCCTCTCGCCCACAAGTGATTCCAGTCTCAGCTTCACAACATCAAATGCAACGTCTTCCCCAAGAGACACTGCTCAAAGAAGACCTCCGAGCACCTCGTCTCAGAGATCCTCCACTACCATCCACACTACCACGAGAAAAAACCTGCCATTGAGAGTGGTGGTTGCCAATTTCCAATCGGCCTGTGGGAAGAAACACCTAATAGAAGGACTAGTGGACTGGTATTTCCCGGACATCATCATAGGCACGGAGACCTTGCTTGACAGTTCCATCAAATCAAGCGAAATCTTTCCACCTGATTTCGTAGCCTACAGACGAGATAGGCCAGAAAACCCACATGGAGGAGTATTTATACTGGTCTCATCAAAGCTTCAAAGCTGCCAACCCGACAAACTCCAAATTAACTCTAACAAAGAGATGATCTGGGCAGAAATCTCCATCAAAGGGGCGAAAAAGCTGTATGTATGTGCATATTACAGATCCCAACTGACAACAAATCAGGCCTATTCAATGACTTAGAAATTTGTCTTCAGAAACTGCCAAACGATGCTCACATCTGGATTGGAGGTGACTTTAATCTAGACGCCATCAATTGCAGAACTGGATTGGTACCCAAGTGTGCACAAGACGGCAACATCTGTAAGGAACTCCTTCATGTAGCAACTGACGCACATCTAGAACAAATGAAACACGTACCAACCAGGATAACTGAAGACACTGCCACCACTCCTGACATTTTCCTAAGGAACAACGGTACCTTAATTAATACTGCAAGAGTCGCACCCGTACTGTCTGATCATGAAGTTATCTTCATCGATTCATCACTTCGGCCGTTCTACACGAGATACCCATCCAGAAAAGCATCCAACTTTCAAAAGGCAGAATTCAACAAAGTAAAAGAGAAACTGATTGATGCGCGAGACCCCTTCATCCAGGCTTCGAACACGCTAAGCGTTGGTGAACTCTGGAGTCTGTTCAAGTCTCAAATCCATTCCCTCATAAATGAACACATTCCCTTAAAAACTGTTGGAAACAGATCTACCCATAAACCCTGGATCAGCCCTCACATCAAATCAATGAGAAGAAAGCTTGCCAGGAAATTCAAGAAGAGCAAAACCTCATCGGACCCCTCAGTAAGACAACAATACCTACAGATGAAGAGCAAAGTACAGCGTGAACAACGGCGTGCCTACTGGACTTACATCAACAATGTCATTGATCCTCCAAAAAACGACGACGAGCAGTTCGAGGGAAGCAACCAGAAACGATTCTGGAGCTATATCAAGTCTCTCAGACGTAACAGCACAGGGGTATCTCCAATACGAGATCATGGAAAATTATATGCATCCCAAAAGAAAAGGCCAACATTTTAAACCATCAGTACAAGTCGGTCTTCACGAGAGAAAATAACAGCAACATCCCAACTCCATCGGGAACGCCCTCCCCTGCAATGGCCCAGATCACGATCAATGAGGAAGGGGTACGCAAATTGCTGAAGAACATCAACCCATATAAAGCAGCGGGACCAGATGACATCCCGGTAAAAGTGTTGACAGAATGCGCAAATGAGATCGCGCCCCTGCTTTCCACCATTTTTACTAAATCACTGGCAGATGGATGTGTACCAGATGACTGGAAAAAGGGGAACGTGACGGCAGTATTCAAGGAGGGCAACCGTAATTCTGCTGCCAACTACAGACCGGTCTCCCTCACCAGCATCTGCTGTAAGATGCAAGAACACATCATTGCAAGCAACACCATGCGCCATCTGACCCAACATGACATCCTTGACGACTCCCAGCATGGGTTTAGAGCCAGAAGGAGTTGTGAAACCCAACTGCTGACATTATTCCACGACGTCGCCCAAAACTAGGACAGTAAACAACAGACAGACATGGTCATCTTGGACTTTTCCAAAACCTTTGACAAGGTCCCTCACAAACGCCTCTTCCATAAGCTGGATCATTATGGTATATGAGGATCGACGTTGGACTGGATCAAGGCCTTTCTTTCCGACCGCCCCCAGATCGTCATAATTGACGGCCAAAAATCTGAGCCAGCACTTGTCATCAGCGGAGTCCCACAGGGGACAGTTCTAGGACCCTTGTTATTTCTTATCTTCATCAACGATCTGCCTCAGAACATCAAGACCAACATCAGATTGTTCGCTGATGACTGTATAGTCTCTTCCACCATAAAGACTATCCAAGACTGCAAGATGCTCCAGCGAGATCTTAACACACTGTCCGAGTGGGAGCAGCGTTGGGGGATGGACTTTCACCTGGAAAAATGTAATGTCCTGACTTGTTCAACATCAAGAAACCCCATCAACTTCAACTACAAATTAAAAGGACACACTCTCGAACACGTTGACAGTTCGAAATATCTTGGCGTCGACATAAGAAGTGACCTTAACTGGAAAGATCATGTAACGAGAGTCACCAACAAGGCCAACAGCATGGTAGGCTTTCTGAAAAGAAATCTAAAAATATCCAACAAAACAATGCTTACCTAATCCTTGTACGCCCACACCTGGAGTATTGCTCATCAGTTTGGAACCCGTACAAAGCAGATCAAAAGAAAAAGATTGAAATGGTGCAAAGAAGAGCAGCATGTTATGTATACAATGATTATGGTTGGACCAGCAGCGTAACATCCATGCCGCAAGAACTAGGTTGGGAATCCCTTGAATCACGGCGGAACAAGCAAAGGCTAACTTTCATGTACAAGATTGTTAATGGCACTGTGGACATCCCTCCAGACAAAATCCTCAAGAAAGGACCCACCAAAACAAGATCAAACCACCGACACAAATTTGTTCATCTCAGCTCCTCTTCTGACCCATACATGTTCAGCTTCTTCCCGTCAACCATTCCCG
>CM060309.1:6881986-6886986 GCA_030674185.1 Monoplex corrugatus | reverse complement strand
AGATCATGATCTTTCTATGCAAAAACATGTCACTAAGATATGCCAGCTTTCTTATATGGAACTAAGACGTATTGCTTCTATCCGCCCCTTTCTTACTGAGGAAGCCACTAAAACTCTTATTTCCTCTTATATTCTTTCACGCTTGGACTACTGTAATTCTATTCTAATCGGCTGCCCTTCAGTTGTCATTCAACCTCTCCAACGTGTTCAGAATTCAGCAGCTAGGCTTGTTTGTAAAGCCCCTAGATCCCAGTCATGTTCTCCTCTTCTGAAAAAGTTGCATTGGCTTCCAGTTGAACAAAGAATCAAATACAAATGTTGCTGTCTCTGTTACAAAATTCTTACTTGCTCCGCTCCCTCTTATCTGTCTGAACTTCTTCAAGTGTATGTACCATCCAGAACTCTCCGATCCTCTACCGACACAAGAACTTTCTGTGTTCCCCGTTTCAACCGGAAACTGCATGGTCAGAGAGCTTTCTCCCACTCTGCTGCCATGACCTGGAACTCCCTTCCCTATCATATTCGCCATAAGCAATGTCTTCCTTCTTTCAAGTCTAGTCTGAAGACCTATCTTTTCACTCAATACTTTCATTGATCTTCTCTTTCTCTTCTCTCTCAGCCCTGATCATCGTTCCTACATATATGTGTGTGTGTGTGTGTGTGTGTTTGTGTGTGTGTGTGTGTGTGTGTGTGTGTGTGTGTGTGTGTGTGTGTGTGTGTGTGTGTGTGTGTGTGTGTGTGTGTGTGAGGCGTGTTTGTGCGAGCGAGAGAGAGGGAGAGAGGGGGAGAGAGGAAGAGAGAGAGAGAGAGAGAGGCTGTGCGGGAGAGAGAGAGAGTGAGCAAGGAATATCGGGAGCACGGTAGAGAGCGAGAGTATGGTTGGGGTGGGGCAAGAGAGTGAGAGTATGAGTAAGAGTATGTGTAAGCGTGATAGAATTTGATAGTAGAGAAACTGAGTGGTTGAGAGAGGGAGTGTGTTTGGGTCTGTGTGTGTGTGTGTGTGTGTGTGTGTGTGTGTGTGTGTGTGTGTGTGTGTGTGTGTGTGTGTGTGTGTGTGTGTGTGTGTGTGTGTGTGTGTGTGTGTGTGTGTGTGTGTGTGTGTGTGAAGAGAAAGAGAGAGAAAATATTTTTGTATGATTGTCACTATTTTTAGTAATATTTGAATTTACTATGTTAATATGTCTTGTTGAACGTAAATTTTATGTTTTTATGTTATATAGTGTTAGCAGCGGTATGTTTAAATTTTATGTTGGTGTATCTATTTGTATTTAGTTATATACTGATTTTATGTGAAGCGCTTTGTGCTCTGGAAAGCGCTATATAAATTGCCTTTATTATTATTATTATTATTGAGGCAGCCGAGATGTGGTTTCTCAGAAGAATGTTGAGAGTTCCATGGACAGCAAAGAAAACAAACGAGACAGTCTTGATGGAGGCAGACGCAAGTAGATCACTCATAAGGAAGATTAGGAAAAGACAAGCAACATTTATAGGCCATTTTATGAGGAAGGGGGATTTGGAGCACCTGGTCACAACGGGAAAGCTGGAGCGAAAGAGAGCACCAGGTAGACCCAGGGAGAGAATGCTGGACGGACTTGCAGAGTGGCTGGGGATGAGGAGGGTGGGGGAGATGCTGGGGGCAACGAGAGATAGAGATGGTTGGAAGTCCATGGCCGCCAACGCCATGCGGCAGGTTACCTGATGATGATGATTGCAAACAAAAGCAAAATGAAATGGCACGGCCACCACCCACACAGTTGTAATGATAACAATATTGCAAACAAAAGTGAAGGCCAAAAGAAATCCAGGCAGATCAATCATCTCCTATATGAACAACATCACCAACTGATTCATTTATTCATTTAGTTCAGGTTTTACGTCGACACCCACACCCCAGGTGATATGGCCGACGGGGATAACTATCCCAGGGAAGTGGGTGAAGGGGGACCTATCTAATCCTATACTGACACCACCAGAACAACAATAATGTCAAGATGGGAGAGTGACAAGGCCAGTTTTAATGTAGCACACCCCAGGATTTGAACATCACCAACATCAGCTGTTTGAAGGTTTATAAAGTAGCTCACAGAAGTCAAGACCGGAGTAAATGGAAGTGAGTTATTGTGTTCTTGCCATTCTTACTGTACAAAAATCAAAGTTTCGACAATAACTAACTAACGTTCATTAGCAAGTTATAATTTGGGCAAAGACATTATAAACAGAATTTTTTATAATGTCTTCGAACTTGGATGAAATTGTTCTAGACAGTGTCAGACCGGGTCAGATGAAAAACCAGTCGAAGAAAAGATCCAGGTTCGAAAGATCGAGACTTGTCGCCTTGCCAGAGAAGTTGTCGACGAGGGGAAGACAGAAAGTATACTTTAAGCAAAAATGGTGAAAAACATGAAAAAAAAAAACGGTGTACATGTGCTCTGGGTACGTTCTGGTGAGGAAACAAATGTAAAGATTCTGATTGAAATCAGTGAAAACCACCGGATGGTGGGCTGAGAAGTTTTCTGATTGATTTGTTCAAGTTTTTACGTCGACACACACCTCAGGTGATATGGCCGACGGGGATAACCATCCCAGGAAGAAACCCAAGAGATTTAATAATGTCTGTGCAGATACACAGGGTAAATGTCTGTCCAGAGACACAGGGTAATGTCTGTGCAAGGACACAGGGTAAATGTCATGTCAAGAGACACATGTAAATGTTGTGCTCAAGGGACTGTGTAGAGACAGCGTGTTACAATGTCTGTGCAAGAGACAAGGTAAATGTCCTGTGAACAAGAGACACAGGTAAATGTCTGTCAAGTTGACACAAGGTAATTCTGTGCCAGAGTCACAGCCGTTCACATGTCCTGTGAAGGACAGCATTGAACATCAGGGGGAGGTTACAGGTCGACAACAAGCCGTAAAGTGCACACAACTGCCAGTGGAACACATCGGGTGAACTACTATCTGTGCCCAAACCAGTAACTTACTGTTGAAGGAGTACTACAGTACAGACATGTGCAGCCAGGGTCCTGTCCTGTCGCAAGCACACAGGAAAATTCTGTGCAAGAGAAAAGGTATGTCTCGTTCCAAGAGAACGGGTAAAGTCTGTCAAGAGGACACAGGTAAAGTCGGCGTCAAGACCACACAGTGTAAAAATGTCTGTGCAAGCACACAGGGTAATGCTGTGCAAGAGACACAGGGTGTAAAAATTGTCTGTGCAAGACGACACAGGGTAAATGTCTGTGCAAGACACCAGGGTAAATGTCTGTGCAAGAGACACAGGGTAAATGTCTGTGCAAGACACAGGGCACTCTAAAATCTGGGTGAACAGCAGTGTGTACAGAGTCATTGCTTTAGCGGACTACGACGAACGGGTCCATCGCAATGCATCAAAAATTTGTAAGGCTTCTTCAACAATTTTATTACGCTAGTCCTCTATACCTGAGAGTGGTAGGACTTTAAAACTTCTAAACTAACTAACTCAAGAATCTTTAATGCTTTTCTTCCATACCGGCGAACTACTTTTCGATGCGTGAAATTTGGTTGTAAACAGAACGGACCAATAGTTTGCGGATTTTGAGGTTTGATCTATAGCGCTTTGGTCAGTACCCATCATAGATCATTCGCAAGGAAATGTTCACAGAGACAAGGACGAAGGAGACGAGAATCGTTATTTACCAAAACTTTTCAAGTGCTTTACAATGGAATTTATGGTGAATGGTTCATCACTCCAATGGAATTTGATGGTGAGTGTTTCTTCTTGTGTGTGTATTTCTGTGTATAATCGTAGTTGTTTCTTCTTGTGTGTGTATTTCTGTGTATATCGTAGTTGTTTCTTCTTGGTGTGTAATTATGTGTATAATCGTAGTTGATTTCTTCTTGTAAGATGTATTTCTAATGTTTAACGTACTGCTTTGCCGTTTGCAGTATTTGGCTGGTAGTTTCATCGGCCACCTTGTGTTTCTGTCGTTATCGTAGTGGTGATTTTGTCATCATAGCCGAGGCTAATTGCTGGTGTTGGTAGAACAAGAGGTTTAGTGACTGAGGTATTTAATTGACAATGAAAATGTAGGTATATACGTTTAATAAACATCTAGTTTTTATATTTCTTCTGATTTGGTTCGATCTCTTCTTGAAATCGGACAACACACATTTTCGTCTGAGTCCCGTCGACAAGGAATGCTTCCAATTGTCGGCAGTAACCTTTGATGGGAATGATAGAAACGATGATGCTTTTATATTTGTCTTTATTCAGTATATTTACTGTTGTTTATTTATATTTAGGGTCTTTCATCTTAGTTATGTGTTTATTTTATTTATCTGTGTGTTTTTACTAAGGCTTACTTGGTTTTATTTATTTATTATCTATTTATATTTATTCATTTATTTATCGTAGAAGCGAAAAGGATAATTACAATATATACGTTTTAGAAATGTACAGTCGTGCAAGCGTGTTAGAGGCACCTCGGAGCAGTCCTGAGTGATGTTTGATCCAGTGTTAGACCTTTAAATATATAAAACATATAGTCCTAGTTAAAATTAATGCACACAGACCAAGACACATACCAATTTTTATAAAAAGTCTAAAAGCAGTTTTTGACACAGAAAAACATATAGCATTAGGCCTGATGAACATGACATATAAATATCAAAATGACCCGTTTTCCTGCAAAAGCGCTTGTAGAACTTTCTAGATATATGTAGACTGTTGAGATACATTGCTGACCATCTCATTGAAACAGATGCTGACCTACTTGAAATCGTCGTGTGTGAAATTTTGCAGCTTTCATTTTATTCCACACGAGTTTGGGCAGTGTTGTTAACCCTTTGAGTTCCGCACCCTATTCACCAACTGCAAAGAAAAAAAAAACTTAACCTTTGATTCCCTTCACTCTATCCACCAGCTTCCTGCCAGGAATCAAATTAGATTAAATCGAATTAAAATCAAGCAAAACAAAAAAGAGAAAACTTGATAACCGTTGTATAAGAATCTTGAACGCTTT
>CM060309.1:6856986-6874486 GCA_030674185.1 Monoplex corrugatus | reverse complement strand
CTCTCTCTCTCTCTCTCTCTCTCTCTCTCTCTCTCTCTCTCTCTATCTATCTATCTATCTATCTATCTATCTGTATCTGTTTGTCTCTGTCTCTACTTCTTTCTGTCTGTTTGTATGCATATATGTCTCTCTCTCTCTCTTTCTCTCTCTCTCTCTTTCTCTCTCTCTCTTTCTCCCTCTTTCTCTTTCTCTCTCTCTCTCTCTCTCTCTCTCTCTCTCTCTATACTATCTATCTGTATCTGTCTGTCTCTGTCTCTACTTCTGTCTGTCTGTGTGTATGTATGTATGTATGTATCTCTCTCTCTCTCTCCCTCTCTCTCTTTCTATTATTTTACCCTTTTTGTTATGTAGCCCATTAATGTTTTATTTATTTATTATTTGTTTATTAATTTATTTATTTGTTTATTTATAATTTATTTATTTATTTATCTATTTATTTATTGTTATGTATACCCTTCCTGCCACTTGTATTCTGCCAGATGGTCTGTTCACTTGGGATGGACATAGGAGCAAATCCAGCAGAATGATCAGTCTGTCTTGTCTCAAATAAAGATCCCTCAAACCCCCACCCCACCTCTCTCACGGAGCTCAAACTGTCTGGTAAAAAGAAAAAAAGAAAGAAAAAAAGAAATGAATGAATATATAAACTAATTACAGCTGTCTTTGCTTGTATTTAAAAATCAATCATCGTCATTTTGGTTCCGCATATTGCTCCCTCTCCCTTCCGTTCTGCGGTGTTTAAAACACCTCCGTAAGACATACGGTTTTTATACAGTAAACACGAGCAATGTCATATAATACTCTATGTGAAAAATGCCCTTCTGGTACAACTCACCACGCCGTAATATCAAGCGCCCTGGAAAGAAAAGTTCGTTTTGGTCCAGGGACATGATTTACTTATAGCTCTGGGTTGGTCCCCAGCTCCCAGGACAAACATTATTCATTCCTGTTTGACTGCGATCAAAACCCATCAAGTTGAGTAAGAGCACAGGCGTATTGCGTAAAAATGTAGAGAGGTTAGGTTTGATTTACTGAATGATTTGGTTCAGTTTTTATGTCGGTACCCACCTCAGGTGATATGGTTGACGGGGATAACCATCCCAGGGAAGTGGGGGAGAGAGGGTTTATCTAATCCTATACTGACACCACCAGAACAACAATGATGTTAAGATGGGACAGTGAGAAGGCCAGGTTTAATGGGGAAACTTATCTAATCCTATACTGACACCACCAGAACAACAATGATGTTAAAATGAGACGGTGAGAAGACCAGTTTTAATGGGGGAACTTATCTAATCCTATACTGACACCACCAGAACAACCAATTTTCATGTAGCGCACTCTGGGACCCGAACCTACAACCATTAGCATGTGAATCCGACGCTCAACCAACTGAGCTACTGAGGCCCGCTCCTGAAAGGTTAGCATGGTGACGTTGTGTTTTTATCTGTCGTTGCGAGGAAATAGGACATTTTATGACGCAAGAGAAATTAGAGCACCTGGTCACAACAGGAAAGCTGGAGGGGAAAAGAACACCAGGTAGACCCAGGGAGAAAATATTGGACGGACTTGCAGTGTGGCAGAGGACAGAGAGGGTGGGAGATGTACCTGCAGCGACAAAGGATAGATATGTATGGAGGGCCATGATCGCCAACGCCATGTGGCAAGGCACATGATGACGATGATGATGATGATGATGATGATGATGATGATGATGATGATGATGATGATGATGAAAGAAGGACTAGCTCAGCGAGATTCTCTTCCAGTTGAATCGGTTGTGAAAAAAATCTCTAGTGTCACTGAGTGTTTTGATTTGATTTTCATTTCAAACAGTTGATTTTGGTTTCTGACAGTTGATTTTGGTTTCTAACAGTTGATTTTGGTTTCTAACAGTTGATTTTGGTTTCTAACAGTTGATTTTGGTTTCTAACAGTTGATTTTGATTTCTAACAGTTGATTTTGGTTTCTGACAGTTGATTTTGGTTTCTGACAGTTGATTTTGGTTTCTAACAGTTGATTTTGGTTTCTAACAGTTGATTTTGGTTTCTAACAGTTGATTTTGGTTTCTAACAGTTGATTTTGATTTCTAACAGTTGATTTTGGTTTCTGACAGTTGATTTTGGTTTCTAACAGTTGATTTTGGTTTCTAACAGTTGATTTTCATTTCAAACAGTTGATTTTGGTTTCTGACAGTTGATTTTGGTTTCTAACAGTTGATTTTGGTTTCTAACAGCGTGTTTTTCAACATTCAACATTGACTCATGAATGACTATTGCTAGATCAAAATAACAAAATTATATTATCTTGTTTCGCGGTTAACTTTGACGTTTGGTTTGTATGCATGCACCACATCTTAGATATCGTCAGCTTGAAAGACAGACAGACAGACAGACAGAGGGGAGAGAGAGAGAGAGAGAACAAAGAGAGAGAGAGAGAGTCAGCATGAGAAAGAAAGAGATTCAGCCTGAGAAAGAGAGAGATATACACACAGACAGACAGAGAAAAAGAGAGAGAGAGCGAGAGCGAGTGAGTGAGAGAGAGAGAGTTACAGAGAGACAGACATACAGGCAGACAGAGAGAAAAAGAGAGACAGAGAGAAATCGCCTGAGAGATAGAGAGAGAGGAGGGGAAAGAGAGAGAGAGGGAGAGAGAGAGGGGGTTACAGACAGACAGACAGGCAGGCAGACAGAGAAAGAGAATTCGCATGAGAGATACAGAGAGAGATGGGGAGAGAGAGGGGAGAGAGAGAGAGAGGGAAAGAGAGAGGGGGAGAGAGAGTGTGAGAGAGAGAGAAAGGGGGACAGACAGACAGAAACAGAGAGCTCTGCGACCAAGCCCCATAGCAGACAGACATTACACATGCATGCTGGTGTCATTCAATCACTTCTACCTGTATTGATGACGTCAGTCAAACGTAATCTACGCAACAGCGATCGGGATGTTGAAATCGCTGAGGGTGAAGTGACCCCAATATTAACCAAGTTGTACCTGGCAAATACTGCTTGTGGAATTTGTTGCTTCGCTGTTGAGTTGGGTAAGTCAGTGCTAATCGGCATCGCTAGTTTGTTGTAGTGTTGTGTTACCTGTTTTCCACTTGTGTGTTGGAACAAGAGACAGTGAGGTGTGAGGTGATCTTGACTCTGGGTGAGTTATGGTCACGTATTCCAGCCTGTTATCACCAGTGTATGTGTATCCCTTCAAAACATTTTTAACTCTTTCAAAATTCTTTATAAAACAATTATTACAGAGAAATGCCAACTCCTCTATAAACAATTATTACAGAGAAATGCCATCCTCTATAAACAATTATTACAGAGAAATGCCATTCCTCTATAAACAATTATTACAGAGAAATGCCACTCCTCTATAAACAATTATTACAGAGAAATGCCACTCCTCTATAAACAATTATTACAGAGAAATGCCACTCCTCTATAAACATTTATTACAGAGAAATGCCATCTTAAGCAATTATTACGAGAATGCCACTCCTCTATAAACAATTATTACAGAGAAATGCCACTCCTCTATAAACAATTATTACAGAGAAATGCCACTCCTCTATAAACAATTATTACAGAGAAATGCCACTCAAAACAGGAAAACGTACTCGCATTCACGAGCGGATAGGTTTGTGTGTGTGGTAATTGTGGTAAGAGTTTTCGTGCGAGTTCTCAGCCGAGGGTATCCATTATCTGATCAGACCAAACAGTGCCATCTCTGTTGAAGCTTACATTGAGGTGGGACCACTGCTGGGGGGGAGGGAGGGGGGGAGGGGGGGAAGGGAGGGATGTATTTCTATGTGGCAGCTTGTTCTACCAGCGTATTTTCTTATGGACAGATAATAGTAATACTTTTTTTGTCGTACATAACTTGAACATTTTATGAGGAAGGGGGATTTGGAGCACCTGGTCACAACGGGAAAGCTGGAGGGAAAGTGAGCACCAGGTAGACCCAGGGAGAGAATGCTAGACGGACTTGCAGAGTGGCTGGGGACGAAGGAGGATGGGGGAGATGCTAGGGGCAACGAGAGATAGAGATGGATCGAAGTCCATGGTCGCCAACGCCATGCGGCAGGGCACCTGATGATGATGATAGATAACTTGAACATGGATGGTTCAGGTACAACCTTAAGATTTTGACGTAAGTGTTATGCGTTTGCTTCGTGTCTGTGTGTGTGTGGGGGGGGTCGGTGGATCGGGTGGATGGGAGGGTGGGTGGTTGTTAATTTTGTTTGCTTGTTTGTTTGTTGTTTGCTTGTTTGTTGGCTTGTTGGTTTGGTTGGCTTGTTTGGTTTGGTTGGTGTTTGGTTGGTTGGTGGTGGTTGCTTGTTGTTGGCTTGGTTTGGTTTGTTGGTTGGTTGGTTGGATTTGGATTGGTTGTTGGTTGGATGGTTGGTTGGTTGTTGGTTTTGGTTGGTTTGTTAGTTTTGGTTTGTTGTTCTTTTTTTTTGTTGGTTTGGGTTGTTTGGTTGACACTGTGGTTGCGTATGTTTGTTTTCCACGATGCGTCCTTGCATAGCACCGTTGTTGGTGTAAGGTGTGGATGGGGCTGGGTGTGTTCATGTGTCCATAAGCCACACCAACACACACACACACACACACACACACACACAACACACACACACACACACACACACACACGGATCTGTCACGTCAGACAATGACCACCTCATGACATGATTGATCACCGGGGTCCTGCGTCGTGACTGACATCTTTAAATCGATCTGGGTCATCCGAGGCAGAAGTAACGTCCACAGGTTGGACATCTGTGGTCGGTTACTGTGGTTGAAGGGTTTTGTAGCCCTAGCTTTCCGTGCAGCTCGTTTTTCTTGTGAGATTGGATACGAGACACTGCTGAAGTGGTACATCAGGTTTCGATTCGTCTTCGCCATACTGTACGGTCGAGGGCAAGGTTTTCCCAATTCTCCCAGTCTATGTTGAGGGACTTTAGCGATGCCTTCAAGCTGTCTTAAAACCGTTTTCTCTGGCCTCCAACTGTTTCTCTCGCCACACACACACACACACACACACACACACACAACCACACTTATAGTGAAAAGACGTTAAATCAAAGAACGAACACACACACACACACACACACACACACACACAAACAGGTCTGCATACATGTTGTCCTGGGAAATCAGCAACATCTCCACCTTTAACCACCATGTGGGAGGTACCAAAGCAGGATCAAACCCCAACCTTCCGATCAGAAGTCTGACGCTTACCCACCTGACTTACCAAGCCCTTCAATCCATAAGTACGTTTGGAGATCTGAACACAAGCGGACTGATCGTCCGCCGACTGTTGTCCCGTTTGGTCGATTGATCGTCCGCCCAAGATGTGCCCATGCGACTAATAACTAAAAGGACTTTCCAAGTACCCGTCAAAGGCATTAAGTAACGAGTCAATGAAGCGTGACTCTACGCCCTTTCTTCTCACCTGGCAAGGTGGCTGGCTGTCCAGTGTAGGTGTGATGAAGCGTGACCTATGACCTTTCTTCTCATCTGGCAAGGTGGCTGGCAATCCAGTGCAGGTGTGATGAAGCGTGACCGTGGTGTGCTGGCCACAAAACAGAGACCAGTGACATGGACAATGTTAACTATGGATCACTTCATAGGTTTGTGGCTCAGTAATAATCATAATAGAGATCAGTAGCTGACTTGTATAACGTTTTGGTTATTGTTCATCTCTTGGGATATGATAACAAAACTTCTATATTGTTAGAAAACGAAAAATCACGAAAAACGAGATAATCTAGTAACAACAGTTTCAGTTTCAGTATTTCAAAAGGGCGTCTCAGCGTACAGAATGGATAAAAAAAAAATACGCGAAAGACCGGGATTCATTTCCTCGTCGGGGAACCACACTTAGGACCTAGCAAGCTCAATGGGGTTATAAGTGCAGGCTTAGGACTTGTGCCATCATCATTTTTGGACCTTCGCCCGTTTCAGTTTCAGTCTCACATGATGACGTCTCCGCCCTCGGAACGAATTCCATATACACTAAAGTCACAGATGCCATGTGATGGAGAAGATCCAGAACGATCATGGCACAAGCCTTAATTAAGCCTGAACATAAACCCATCAGCTGCCAGGTCCTGAGGTCCTACCTAACCTAAGGGTTTTGTATCTTGTATTGATCATTGATAAAGAAGATTAGGAAAAGACAAGCAACATTTAGAGGCCATTTTATGAGAAAAGGGGAATTGGAGCACCTGGTCACAACAGGAAAGGTGGAGGGAAAGAGAACACCAGGCACACCCAGGGACAAAACACTGAACGGACTTGCAGGGTGGCTGAGGACAGACAGGGTGGGAGATGTACTTGCAGCGACAAGGGATAGATGCATATGGAGGGCCATGATCGCCAATACCATGCGGCAGGGCACGTGATGATGATGATGATGATGATGATGATGATTGATGATGATGATGACGACGACGACTTGTATTGTATCACAAGTTTCTTACTGGAGTCGAACGGTGGTAATGCCATAGTCAGTCAGATCGGAATTCAGCTGTACTCCATACCAGACTGGCTTTTCTTCTCCAGTTACCTGGCACCAGTGGTGTCTGTGCCTGATAACAACAAACAAACATTTGCAGTGACTGTGGCCCAGTGGTTAGGCAGCTCACTACAAAATGAGATGGCAGGGGTTCAAGCCCAATATGTCCCAATAATTATGATGAGATTTTTCTGCCCTGGCTGGCTCCAACCCAAAGTTGATCGTGTTGTGGGTTCATCGGAAACACGGGGACCACACTGTCCAGTTTCATCCACTTTACGGATGTGTCACTGAGTGTTGTTCAAATTTCCTGACCAACACTACAGATGTCCGTATCTCTCGAGCCTGGTTGACGCTAGGATGTACTACATGTACAACAGTAAGCGTAGAGTACAACACTGTTGCGCAGTCTCAATCCTAAATGGAAATCTAGAGCATCAAGACCATCATCCCCAGAATAGTAAAATTATCAGTCATCATCATTATTATCATCATATCATCATCATCATCATCATCACCACCATCATCACCACCATCATCACCATCATCAATTCTCATCAATCATCATCATCATCATCATGTGCCATGCCGCGGCAGGATTGTACTCCATGCTTACTTTCATAATAAACCCTAGTGTCAATCAGGCCCGAGAGATATAGACACCTGCGATGTTATATTGATCAGGAAATTTGAGCAACAACGTCATTGTCACATCGGCAAAATGAGTGAAAGTCGAATCTGTTGTTCCTGTTTTCTCAACAGGCCTATACATGTAGTAACGCTGGACTCTTGAGTTGGAGCCCGTCGAGACAAAAACAAATCTGATGGTATCTCTGTCTTGTCGGGAATAAAAACCCGGGACCCCACGTTTCCAAAGTAAATGATTACCTCACGGCACAACCCATCACTAACAGTATTAGGCAAGTGTCTGTGTCGCGAGACCATGGATCTTATCTTGTCTACCTTTTGACGTACAGCTGATGTTGTGAGGGTTGTGGGTGAAATGATGGTCATTGAGACATTTGGTACAACCACAAGTGGATCATTGGACAAAGCTTCTCCCCCGTTGGGATGCCGGGGGCTTTTTCAATATGAATAGTATTCCCACCTTCTGGAAGTTCTGTGGTAGAAATTTCCTCTTTACTGTCACTCTCTTTGTTTGTTTGTTTTTTTGGTTTGTTGTTGTGTTGTTGTTGTTGTTGTCGTCGTCGTCGTCGTCGTCTCCTCCTTTGCTTTCTGTCATTTCTTCCATTGTCGTCGTCGTCGTCTCCTCCTTTGCTTTCTGTCATTTCTTCCGTTGTCGTCGTCGTCGTCTCCTCCTTTGCTTTCTGTCATTTCTTCCGTTGTCGTCGTCGTCGTCTCTTCCTTTGCTTTCTGTCATTTCTTCCGTTGTCGTCGTCGTCGTCTCCTCCTTTGCTTTCTGTCATTTCTTCCGTTGTCGTCATCGTCGTCTCTTCCTTTGCTTTCTGTCATTTCTTCCGTTGTCGTCGTCGTCGTCTCCTCCTTTGCTTTCTGTCATTTCTTCCGTTGTCGTCATCGTCGTCTCCTCCTTTGCTTTCTGTCATTTCTTCCAGTCATTTTCTGCCTTGCTTGTCCATTCACCTCTAAGTGTTCGATAAAAATTTTACGTTCTTTCTCTTAAGATTGATAATTGGGTACATGTATTTGGGCCTTTTTCAAAAAATGTTGTAATTTCTGTCCCAGGGGTTTGTAAAAAATTCTAAAAGCTGCTGCATCTCTTTTCACTTTTCCTACATTTCTGTGTTCTGATACGATCCAGTAATTGTTTGATAACACTTTTAACCCTCTATTTTATTATTTTGTTGGAGAAATCTTGCCTTCTTTGGGGTAGGGGGGTAAAAAATGGCTGTCCCCAGGCAGATGCATCATTTTTACTGACCACAATAATGTGTTAAAAAGGCTGATTTTAAAAATTTCAATGGTAGGAATGAAATGTTTCAGTCACAAAGAACACATGTGTTGCAAACTACTGATTAAAAAAAATGTTTACTATTTGTTTTTAATTTTTGAAACCGAAAATTGGCATGTCCCTGGTTTTCATGTCATTCCTGTTACCGAGAAAAAATCGAGCTGTAAAAACTGAACACTCCCTGGTATCACTTCAGGCTGCTGTTAGAATTATGTCATTTCCTTTGTGTAACTTACACAAGTGGTGGCTGCTGCTGTGCGTTCTTCTTTCTGACAATAAAGTGTCAAGCAGTTCTACGAAGTAAGTAGTGTCCATTTTCACAGTCATTCCTGTCACCGGTCGTAAACCAACTAAAATTGCATGTGTAAAATATTTTAATTATTGAGTAGAAAGTTAGAAGTGGATCAAAGTATTTGGCGCCAGAAAGCACAGTTATGCCATTGAAAGGGATCAGTTTTTTTTTTTTTTTACTGATGGTCCGTCATTCCTGTTACCGTCATTCCTGTTACCATCAGAAGAGTAACAGGAATGACATTTTGGTAACAGGAATGTGGAAAAAATATCTATGAACATACTGCAACATACATTCTACAGTCAGAAGCGATCTTCACGTCATGAACTTTTTAAAATTTTCTGGTCAGACTGCTCTCTTTCTCTCTCTCTCTCTCTCTCTCTCTCTCTCTCTCTCTCTCTCTCCTCTCTCTCTCTCTCTCTCTCTCTCTCTCTCTCTCTCTCTCTGTCTGTGTGTGTGTGATAGACAGTGTGTGTGTGTGTGGGAGTGTGTTCCTGTTTATATATTTACACCGTTGTTCTATATTGACTGTTTGTATTCTGTTCACAGTAGTTAAGAGTGGGTTTGTTTTTGTTTGTTTGGTTGGGTTTTCTTTTTTTTTTTTTGGGGGGGGGGGGTTCTTTTCCTTTCTGCTTCTTTTCTTTTCTCTCATAGTACTTAATAACTATTTATACCATTTTGAAATTTCATTTTATATTGGAGTCCCTCCCTACTCAGGGCAAGGGCCGGACGGAAGCCAGTATGTCAATGCTTATCTGTTACCCTTGTAAAATAAAGATGATCATCGTCATCATCATCATCATCATCTTTCTCTCTCTCTCACACTGTGTCTGTCTGTCTGTCTGTCTGTCTGTCTCTCTCTCTCTCTCTCTCTCTCTCTCTCTCTCTCTCTCTCTCTCTCTCCTATCCACACGTACTCCATATGAAGGTTTAGCAACACTCAAATGCTACTTCATTCCAGGGCAGGAATGGGTCTGTCAGCAGCTGAGAAGCAAAGGAGGTACAGGGCTAGGAGGGATGCTAATCCCAACACCAGGCAACAGTATCTCTTGAAAGAAAAAGAGAGATACCAGAGAGACAAACAGGAAGGCAAGAAAAAGTGTGTGAAAGATATGACAAGCCGAGAACATAGAGCGACAAGACGAAAGTGGCTGAGAAATCAACATGCTTGCAGAGCAAAGAAGAAAATGCTTGAAAAGCAACTAACACCACCATCGACACCTGAAGATATCCCTCCACCCACACAGAGAAGAACAGATGGCAAACGCAAACGGAGCCGCAAAATACAAGAACTGAAAAGAACAATCAGTGGTCTGGAGAGTCAGTTAAACATTGAAAAAAGGAGAGGATGGATGTTCAAGAAGAGACTCCAGAGACTCGAAAACCCAAATGCTGATACACCAAACTCAAAAACGAAGGCCTTTCTGAAAACTTCTTCCAATGACAGCAAAAGTAAAAAGAGTGTCCGAAGAATGATTTTATTTCACAATTCCTTAATGAATCAAATTAAAGACAACTACAAATCAGGCAAAAAATCTTTAAATGACTTGCTTGCAGGAGAAATCCTTAGAAAGTACCGAGTCAGAACCCAAGCATACCGTGCTTTCAGAATTGCCCAGCATAAAAACAATAGAAGGAGAAAGGGCAGTATCTCGAGTCGTGTGAGAAAATCCCTGATTGCATTCTTTGAGAGAGATGACGTCTCTCGCGTCTTATCTGGAAAGAGAAGCACGATCACAAGATACAAAATAAAGAAGCAAAGACGGCTGCTACAAGACACTTTGTCCCATTTGCATAAGAAGTGCTGAGCAGAGACTCTGGACACTGTCAGCTTTACAACTTTCTGGAGACTCAAGCCTTTCTGGGTGACGTACCCAAAAGTATCAGACAGAGAGACTTGTCTGTGCAAAACGTGTGAAAATTCAAAATTTCTCGCAGAAACACTGTACAGTTTGAATGTACTTGAAACAGCTCAGTTAGATATCCTTGTCAAACAAGTTGTGTGCGACCCTAAAGAGAAAACATGCATGTATGGAGAATGCAAAGCATGTAAAGATAGAGTTGTGCCGGTGAAGATTGGAGACCCAACCTGTCCAGCGTCATGGACCCAGTGGAAGATTGAGCACCCATCACAGATACATGAAGTACCATCTCCTGAAGAGTGCCTCGGGCAATATGTGGTGGTCCAGTATGACAAGAGACCTTATCCCGGATTTGTCGAGGACATTGAACTCGGTGAGCTGCATGTAGACTGCATGCACTCTGTTGGAAAGTCTCTGAGCAACTGTTTCTTTTGGCCCAGGCAATTCAGAGATACGTGCTGGTATCACCATGAGGACATACTGGCGGTGATTCCATCACCATGCAGAAAGAGTGGATCTGGGAACCACTATCAAATTGACGGAGCTGCATGGGAGGCAGTGATGCGCAAATTGCAAGCTGATCAGATCAATTAGCTGATTCTGGTATACAATGAACTTGTTTCTAGTGCTCACCCCCACCCTACCCCCACCTGATTTAAACAGCTTTTCAAGTCTGTTTGATGGCTCTGTGTGTGTGTGTGTGAGAGAGAGAGAGAGAGAGAGAGAGAGAGAGAGAGAGAGAGAGAGAGAGAGAGAGAATTATTTTAAAATATTTTGCGCAGAAAGAAAAAAGTAATTTGCTTTTTATTTTTTGAGTGCTCTAGTGGGCAGGAAGTCGCCCGTCGTAGAGGCATTGGGTTTTGTTTTGTTTTTTAAATTTTTAACATTGTATGATCTTATTTGGTGACAGGCGCATATCGTTGTGCTGATAATTCAAGTTTGTAGTCCTATTATTTCAGAAATTTCCTTTCTGCACAGACAGATGATATTTCTGAAGGTGCATCTTTAAGGAGTAAAAATTCATTTTTCATTTGCTTAGTATGAACTATGTACATCTAATTTCTTGAGTATTCTGGTGAACAGGAAGTCTCAAGAGAGGCGCTATTTGTTTCTAAATGTTCTGTTCTCTTATTTGATGACAATCAGTCACCAATGTGCTAGAGGGGAAACCTCAAGTCATATAATTTTAGAAATGGTATTCCAGCACAGAGAGATAAAATGTTGAAAGTTGCGTTCTGAAGAAGAGGAATGAACTCTGAGCATTTCATTTGTTGATAACCCTGCTGAACAGTAAGTCATAAGAGACGTGCTTTTTTATTTTCATGGTGTTTTATTCTGTTAAATAATAACAAACACTTATCAATGTGCTAAGAAAGCAACTTTATAATGCCATATAATTTCAAAAATGTCATTCCTGTTACCAGTTGTCATTCCTGTTACCAGTCATTCCTGTTACCGCATGTCATTCCTGTTACTACTAATTAATTAATTATTTATAAATCAATGGCTGATCACTTTGTGGAGACAACAGAAAATCGTCTTTGTTGCACTGACTTCTCAGTCACAGAGGGGTCTGTATGGAATGCACGGACACATGCTTCGTTTTATTCAGTTCCGCAACCATCCAAATACCAAGTGTTTAAGAATTATGAGCTCTTTATTCGACTATAAAATTGCTTTGTGAAACTTTTCAACCAAAAATTTGCTTAGAACGTTGAAATAACTTTGAAGAAGACGGTGATAGTCAAAAAAGTCCTGAATATCATGTTACATTGTTGCCAAAAAAATTATGAAACTTGGTAACAGGAATGACATTTTTTTCCAATTAAATTCATAAACATTAATTAATTTCCTTTAATGTTAACACGTCAGAAGGCATATATCAAGAACATGGTCCAAGAATAAACCACAATCAATATGTGCACAATAAAAGTTTCAATTATCAGCTTTCGTTTTTGGATTTTCACCAGTCTGAAAGTACATTTTTTTAAAAAGGCCCATTTAGCGCTTTTTTTTAATCTAGGGAAGTCAGATATGCGGAAGCAATTTAAGGTAACTTAGGCCTGTCCTTAGTTATGTTTAAATTTGTACCCAGATAAGTTTTTTTAATCACCTATGTGATAAATCGGACGAACTGGTCAACGCCAGGGGCATCTCCTTAGATCATGTGCACGAGTGCATTAATATGTGTAATTAATTTTTCTTTTCCTCTTGTTTTTCCTGTAGCGTATGTTTTGAAATGATTATAATCCTGATATGGCTGTATGCAGTGGGTTGGGCCTTAAGCAAAAGTAATAAAAGAATAACAATGACAAAATCTGCCAGTGTTTTTAAAAGACATGTAAAAGTAAGCCATAAAGAAGGCTATGTAAAAGTAAGCCATAAAGTAGACTATGTAAAAGTAAGCCATAAAGTAGACTGTGTAAAAGTAAGCCATAAAGTAGACTATGTAAAAGTAAGCCATAAAGTAGACTATGTAAAAGTAAGCCATAAAGAAGGCTGTGTAAAAGTAAGCCATAAAGTAGACTATATAAAAGTAAGCCATAAAGTAGACTATGTAAAAGTAAGCCATAAAGTAGACTATGTAAAAGTAAGCCATAAAGAAGGCTGTGTAAAAGTAAGCCATAAAGAAGGCTATGTAAAAGTAAGCCATAAAGAAGGCTATGTAAAAGAAAGCCATAAAGTAGACTATGTAAAAGTAAGCCATAAAGAAGGCTATGTAAAAGTAAGCCATAAAAAAGATTATGTAAAAGTAAGCCATAAAGAAGAATATGTAAAAGCAAGCCATAAAGAAGACTATGTAAAAGTAAGCCATAAAGAAGGCTATGTAAAAGTAAGCCATAAAGAAGGCTATGTAAAAGTAAGCCATAAAGAAGGCTATGTAAAAGCAAGCCATAAAGAAGACTATGTAAAAGTAAGCCATAAAGAAGGCTATGTAAAAGTAAGCCATAAAGAAGGCTATGTAAAAGCAAGCCATAAAGAAGACTATGTAAAAGTAAGCCATAAAGAAGGCTATGTAAAAGCAAGCCATAAAGAAGACTATGTAAAAGTAAGCCATAAAGAAGGCTATGTAAAAGTAAGCCATAAAGAAGGCTATGTAAAAGTAAGCCATAAAGAAGACTATGTAAAAGAAGCCATAAAAGTAAAGACATAAAATGTAAAAGTAAGCCATAAAGAAGGCTATGTAAAAAAGAAGCATAAAGAAGCCAAGCTATGTAAAAGAAGCCATAAAGAAGACTATGAAAAGTAAGCCATAAAGAAGCTATGTAAAAGTAAGCCATAAAGAAGACTATGTAAAAGTAAGCCATAAAGAAGACTATGTAAAAGTAAGCCATAAAGAAGCTATGTAAAAGTAAGCCATAAAGAAGCTATGTAAAAGTAAGCCATAAAGAAGACTGTAAAAAGCCATAAAGAAGACATGTAAAAGTAAGCCATAAAGAAGACTTGTAAAAGCATAAAGAAACATGTAAAAGTAAGCCATAAAGAAGACTATGTAAAAGTAAGCCATAAAGAAGATACATAAAGAAGGCATAAAGAAGACTACATAAAAGAAGCCATAAAAAGACTATGTAAAAGTAAGCCATAAAGAAGATTGTAAAATAAGCCATAAAGAAGAATGTAAAAGTAAGCCATAAAGAAGACTGTAAAAGTAAGCCATAAAGAAGACTATGTAAAAGTAAGCCATAAAGAAGACTATGTAAAAGTAAGCCATAAAGAAGACTTGTAAAAGTAAGCCATAAAGAAGACTATGTAAAAGTAAGCCATAAAAGAAGCTATGTAAAGTAAGCCATAAAGAAATGTAAAAGTAACCATAAGAAGACTATGTAAAAGTAAGCCATAAAGAAGACTATGTAAAAGTAAGCCATAAAGAAGACTATGTAAAAGTAAGCCATAAAGAAGACTATGTAAAAGTAAGCCATAAAGAAGACTATGTAAAAGTAAGCCATAAAGAAGACTATGTAAAAGTAAGCCATAAAGAAGACTATGTAAAAGTAAGCCATAAAGAAGCTATGTAAAAGTAAGCCATAAAGAAGACTATGTAAAAGTAAGCCATAAAGAAGACTATGTAAAAGTAAGCCATAAAGAAGCTATGTAAAAGTAAGCCATAAAGAGGTATGTAAAAGTAAGCCATAAAGAAGCTATGTAAAAGTAAGCCATAAAGAAGACTATGTAAAAGTAAGCCATAAAGAAGACTATGTAAAAGTAAGCCATAAAGAAGCTATGTAAAAGAAGCCATAAAGAGACTATGTAAAAGTAAGCCATAAAAGAACTATGTAAAAGTAAGCCATAAAGAAGACTATGTAAAAGTAAGCCATAAAGAAGCTATGTAAAAGTAAGCCATAAAGAAGACTATGTAAAAGTAAGCCATAAAGAAGACTATGTAAAAGTAAGCCATAAAGAAGACTATGTAAAAGTAAGCCATAAAGAAGACTATGTAAAAGTAAGCCATAAAGAAGACTATGTAAAAGTAAGCCATAAAGAAGACTATGTAAAAGTAAGCCATAAAGAAGCTATGTAAAAGTAAGCCATAAAGAAGACTATGTAAAAGTAAGCCATAAAGAAGACTATGTAAAAGTAAGCCATAAAGAAGACTATGTAAAAGTAAGCCATAAAGAAGCTATGTAAAAGTAAGCCTAAAGAAGACTGTGTAAAAGAAGCCATAAAGAAGAGCTATGTAAAAAGTAGCCATAAAGAAGACATGTGTAAAAGTAAGCCATAAAGAAGACTGTGTAAAAGTAAGCCATAAAGAACTATGTAAAAGTAAGCCATAAAGAAGACTATGTAAAAGTAAGCCATAAAGAAGACTATGTAAAAGTAAGCCATAAAGAAGACTATGTAAAAGTAAGCCATAAAGAAGACTATGTAAAAGTAAGCCATAAAGAAGACTATGTAAAAGTAAGCCATAAAGAAGACTATGTAAAAGTAAGCCATAAAGAAGACTATGTAAAAGTAAGCCATAAAGAAGACTTTTAAATAAGCTAAGAAGATGTAAAAGAAGCCATAAAGAAGCTATGTAAAAGTAAGCCATAAAGAAGATTGTAAAAGTAAGCCATAAAGAAGCATGTAAAAGTAAGCATAAAGAAGACTATGTAAAAGTAAGCCATAAAGAAGACATGTAAAAGTAACCATAAAGAAGACTATGTAAAAGTAAGCCATAAAGAAGACTATGTAAAAGTAAGCCATAAAGAAGACTAGTAAAATAAGTCAAAAGAAGACTTGTAAAAGTAGCCATAAAGAAGCTTGTAAAAGTAAGCCAAAAGAAGACTATGTAAAAGTAAGCCATAAAGAAGCTATGTGAAAAGAAGCAAGAAGAAGACTATGTAAAAGTAACCATAAGAAGACTATGTAAAAGTAAGCCATAAAGAAGACTATGTAAAAGTAAGCCATAAAGAAGACTATGTAAAAGTAAGCCATAAAGAAGACTATGTAAAAGTAAGGCCATAAAGAACCATGTAAAATAAGCCATAAGAAGCAGTAAAATAACCTAAAGAAGCTGTGTAAAAGTAAACCATAAGAATGTAGTACATAAGAAATATAACCATAAAAGACATGTAAAAAGTAAGTATAAAGACTATGTAAAGTAAGCATAAAGAAGGACTATGTAAAAGTAAGCCATAAATAACATGTAAAAGAACCATAAAGACTATGTAAGTAACCAAAAGAGACTAACAGTAGCCATAAAGAAGGCTAGTGTAAAAGTTAAGCCATAAAGACTTGTAAAAGTAAGCCATAAAGAAGATCTGTATAAAGTAAGCATAAAGAAGACTATGTAAAAGTAACAAAAGCCTATGTAAGAAGCAATAAGCTATGTAAAAGTAATGCCTAAAGAAGACGTAGGTAAAAGTAAGCCATGAAAGAAACATGTAAAAGTAAGCCATAAAGAAGACTATGTAAGTAAGGAAAAGAAATGCAAGCCATAAAGAAGACTATGTAAAAGTAAGCCTAAGAAGATGTAAACAGCTAGCATTAAAGAAGCCATAAGCTATAAAGTAAGCCATAAAGAAACTGGTATACATTAGCATAAGAAAGAAGCAATAAAGAAGACTATGTAAAAAGTAAGCCATAAGAAGACTAGATTAAAAGTAAGCCATAGAAGCTATGAGTAACCATGATAATAAATGACAAAGCGCATAATAGAAGACATGTAAAAAAGCCATAAAGAAGGATTGTAAAAGTAAGCCATAAAGAAGACTATGTAAAAGTAAGCCATAAAGAAGACTATGTAAAAGTAAGCCATAAAGAAGACTTGTAAAAGAAGCCATAAAGAAGACTAGTAAAATAAGCCATAAAGAAATATGTAAGAAGCATAAAGAAGACTGTAAAAGTAAGCCTCTTTAAAGTAAGCCATAAGAAGACTGTAAAGTAAGCATAAGAAGTTGTAAAAGCCATAAAGAAGACTAAGTGCTAAAACGTAAAGTCCATAAAGAAGACTATAAACGTAGCCATAAGAAATGTAAGAACCATAAAGAAGACTGTGTAAAAGTAAGCAAAGGAATGACTAATAGTAAAAAGATATGGACATAAGAAGACTATGTAAAAAGCCATAAGAAGCATGTAAAGAAGCCATAAGAACTGTAAAAGTAAGCACAAAAAGAAGTACGAAGATAAGAAGCTTAAAGCCATAACATATGAAAGAGCCAAGAAGCATTAAACGGTATGGCCATAACGAAGACTAGTGTAAAACGAGCTGAAGACAGTAAATACGTCCATAAAAGAGCAGTAAAAGACATAAAGAAGATTATATTAATATAGCTATGTAATAAATAATCGCATTACCCTAGTGCTATCAAGCATAGCACTTTACCAAGCCAAAGAAGCTAGTACACACTAGTAAAATTGTAAATATCCTAATAGTACTAGAGAAGAAGTTCATATGACTGTAAACTAAGCCAATACCAG
>CM060309.1:6844486-6846986 GCA_030674185.1 Monoplex corrugatus | reverse complement strand
AACTATCTTTGTTTTTTCCACGGATAGATGCAGTCCATTTTCTACCATATATCGTGCTATTTTATCGAGTTCTAATTGATAACATTTACGCGTATAATTAAGACAGCGCAAAGGAGTTTTTCTTTTCATATTTACCTGCGTCCACATGCATAAATCATCAGCATATTGAGCTAAAGTTACATGTTTAGAAATTTTACTGGGTAAGTCATGCAATAATATCATGAAGAGAAGGGGAGCAATAACGGATCCCTGAGGGATACCCATTTGAAGAAATCGTTTTGAAGAATACACATTTTCGATCCTCGTTTGAATTACACGGTCTTCTAAGAAGCATTGGACATAATCAAAAATGTGACCTGTTAGCCCAATATTTTTCAATTTGAGTAATAATCGGGAGTGCCATACCTGGTCGTATGCTTTAGTTATATCAAAAAATGTAGCTAAAACACATTGGCGTCTGGCAAATTGTTGTTTGATATTAGTGGTTAGCTTTGTTAGGAGTTCCACTGGTGACCTGCCTTTTCTAAACCCTGCCTGATTCACTGGTAATATGTTGTTCTTTTCACAGTAGTACATCATTCTCTTTAGAATTATTTTCTCCATAAGTTTACATACGTGCGATGTTAATGCAATTGGCCTATAGTTTTTCAAGTCAATATTGCATTTACCTGCTTTTAGTACAGGAACCACTATTGATTGTTTCCAATAGTCGGGCAGTTTGCCGCTATTCCAGCATTTTTTAAACATATTATGTAGCAAGATTAAAAAATTTTCTGGTAAATTTTTCAACATCTCATTGGAAATTGCATCAAATCCTACTGATGTCTTTTTATTTGGAATTGATTTAATGGCATCTTTTAATTCTTGGAGCGTGATTGGTGCATTTACATAGTGCGTATTATCTGGGACAGGATCCTTGTATGCGTCGGTCTTTTCTTCCTGTACCCTATAATTTCTACTAGAGGCAGGAAGTCCTTCTACTCGACAGACCTCAGCAAACATGTCTGCAAAAGCTTCTGCTTTCTCCTGTGAGCTAGGTAAAGGGTTGTTTTCTAGCTTTACTGGAATTGATGGCAACTTGATCCCATTTTTCATTGTTTTCAGTTTTTCCCAAATCTTTTGCATATCTTTATGGTCACTTACTTCATATGTACAAAAAGATGTCCAATATTGTTCTTTAGCTTGTTCTATGACTCTGTTACAGTTTATGTTCGCACTTTTCATTGCCGTATGATTTTGAGGTGACCTATTAGCTATATATTGTTTGTATTTTTCTTTCTTTTCGTTGACTGCCTTTTCACAATCTTTATTCCACCAGACTTTTCCATGATGTTTTCCTGTTTTTGATGCTTTAAGTTCTGGAATTGAAATTTTTGCAGCCCTTAAGAGTGACTTACAGAAATCTGCGTACATATCGTTTAAGGTCGTTGTTTCAGATAGATCTGTTCTTGTATTTCGTAGGAAAGCTTTAAAACTGGCCCAATCTGCGTATTTATAGTTAAACTTGGGTAAACTATCTTGTGGTATTGCATCAAACTCAGTGATCAGGTTAAGGGTAAGAAGTATGGGGATGTGATCTGATCCCAACAAGTCATCCTCTGTTTGCCATGTGGCATTTGGTGCGTGTGTGTGTGCGCGTGTGTATGCGCGTGTGTATGCGCGTGTGTATGCGCGTGTGTGTGCGTGTGTGTGCGTGTGTGTGTGTGTGTGTGTGTGTGTGTTTTGTGTGTATGTGTGTTTGTGGTGTGTATGGTGTGTATGGTGTGTGTTTGTGTGTATGTGCGCGCGCGCGCGCGTGTGTGTGTGTGAGTGGTGTGGTGTGTATGGTGTGTGGGGGGGGAGTGTATGGAGTGTTTGTGTGTGTGTGTGTGCGTGCGTGTGAGTGTGTGCGCTCGCGTGTTTTTACGTTAAGCAAATTATGCTTTGCATTATTATTGTGTTTTGACACAATGCCAGAAGTTTATCGTTCATATCAACTCAAACCAATCAAAGCTGGGTGTCAGCGGAGGGAGTTGTTGATGTTGTCGTTCTTGTTTGGTTTGGTTTGGTTTGGTTTGGTTTGGTCTGGTCTGGTCTGGTCTGGTCTGGTCTGGTCTGGTCTGGCTTGGTCTGGTCTGGTCTGGTCTGGTCTGGTCTGGTCTGGTCTGGTCTGGTCTGGTCTGGTCTGGGTTGGGTTGGGTTGGGTTGGGTTGGGTTTGGGTTGGTTTGGTTTGGGTTGGTTTGGGTTGGGTTGGGTTGGGTTGGTTTGGGTTGGGTTGGTTTGGTTTGGTTTGGTTTGGGTTGGTTTGGTCTGGTCTGGTCTGGTCTGGTCTGGCTTGGTCTGGTTTGGTCTGGTCTGGTCTGGTTTGGTCTGGTCTGGTTTGGTCTGGTCTGGTTTGTTCTGGTCTGGTCTGGTTTGGTTTGGTCTGGTTTGGTCTGGTTTGGCTTGGTTTGGTTTGGTCTGGTTTGGTTTGGGTTGGGTTGGGTTGGGTTGGGTTGGGTTGGGTTGGGTGGGTTTGTG
>CM060309.1:6829486-6839486 GCA_030674185.1 Monoplex corrugatus | reverse complement strand
TAGACTCGTGAGGAAAATTCAAAATGGCTGCCCCCTTAGAGCTGCGTCAAAAACAAAGAGCAGTGATTGAATTCCTTGTTGCTGAGGGGGAGACCCCTGTGAACATTCACAGACGATTACAGAATGTGTATAAGGAGAACACTTTAGATTATAGCAATGTTCGCAGGTTGGTCTGTCGTCTGAATGATGAAAAGGTGGGAACTGCGAGCATAGCCGATAAACCCCATTCTGGCCGGCCGTCCACTTTGTGAATCCTGCCAATAAAGCAAAAGCGGATGCTCTGATTAGAGAAGATAAGTGGATAACTCTTGAGGAGTTGGCAGAAAACCTTGAAGTGAGCCATGGAAGTGCTTATAACATTGTTGAATCACCTGGGTTTTCAAAATTGTGTGCCTGTTGGGTACCGAGAGAGCCTACTACCGAACGCAAGATTGACAGGGTCAATGCCTGCACTGAACTTCTTGAACAAAGTCAGAGAGACAACACCTTCTTTGGAAGGCTCGTTACCGGTGATGAAACATGGATTCACCATTATGAACCGGAATCAAAGAGGTAGTCAATGGAATGGCGCCACCCTACGTCACCAGAACCGAAAAAGTTCAAGATGGAAAAGTCAACTGGAAAATTCATGGCGACTGTCTTTTGGGATGCTCAAGGTGTCATTCTGATTGATTTCTTGCCAAGACGAGAAACAATAAACTCTGAGGCATACATTAATACCCTGACGAGGCTCAAAGCAAGAATCCGACGAGTGAGACCCAACTTGCAAATCGATAATGTCCTCCTTCAGCATGACAATGCTTGACCACACACAAGCATCAGGACAAGGGAGACAATTACCTCATTCGGGTGGACAACTTTACAGCATCCTCCATACTCACCAGACTTTGCGTCTCCAGACTATCATCTCCTTGGCCTCATGAAAGAGGGTTTGAGAGGCAAACATTATGCCAGTGACGAGGAAGTGAGAACTGCAATGAAGACGTGGCTCCAAGCACAGTCAACAGAATTTTATGAGGCAGGGATACATGCCCTCATTCGAAGGTGAAACATTGCTATTGAGAGAAACGGTGGCAATGTTGAGAAGTAGGGATGTGATCCCCAGAGGACCAGCTTCATACATCTTACTAAAGAAAAAGACATCACTTTTTGACTCACCCTCGTATTATTATTGTTATTATTATTATTATTATTATTATTATTATTATTATTATTATTATTATTATTATTATTGCCAATTATTATGATTACATTCATCATCATCATCATCATCATCATCATCATCATCATTAATATTGTTATGGTTATCATCATTATCACTTTATTATTCTTATTATTATTATTATTATTATTATTATTATTGTTGTTGTTGTTATCACTATCATTATTATTTATTATTGTTATTCAGGTTAAGGTCAACGTGAACAGTAACGCAGTGTCAGGGTCTGGCACCAACAGCACACTGTATCCCTCTCTCCTTGACTACGTCAGTTTTGAGAGCACCCTATCCTCACCATCCACACCTGACATTGTTATACGGAGAACTGTAGAGGTAAGTGACACACGTTGTCATACAGAGAACTGTACAGATAAATGACACGTTGTTATACAGAGAACTGTACAGGTAAGTGACACACATTGGTTTACGGAGAACTGTAGAGGTAAGTGACACACATTGTTATACAGAGAACTGTACAGGTAAGTGACACACATTGGTTTACGGAGAACTGTAGAGGTAAGTGACACACATTGTCATACAGAGAACTGTACAGGTAAGTGACACACATTGTCATACAGAGAATTGTAGAGGTTAAGTGACACACATTGGCATACAGAGAACTGTACAGGTAAGTGACACACATTGTCATACAGAGAACTATACAGGTCAGTGACACACATTGTTATACAGAGAACTGTAGAGGTAAGTGACACACATTGGCATACAGAGAACTGTACAGGTACGTGACACACATTGGCATACAGAGAACTGTACAGGTAAGTGACACACATTGGCATACAGAGAACTGTATCTGTAAATGGCTTGCCCTCACCTCCCTCAGCCCTCAGATATGGCGTTCCTCAAGGATCCGTCCTGGGTCCAGTTCTCTTTGTTTTGTACACGCAGCCTCTCGCAAATATTATTCTCCGCCATTCTGTATCACATCATAGCTTCTCAGATGACAATCAAATTTACAATTCTGGTCCCATCTCTAATGTAAACAACATCGTACAAACCACTAAAGCCTGCATTTCCGACGTGAAAGACTGGATGACTTGTAACAAATTACAACTAAACCAAGACAAAACTGAAATGATTTTCATTACTCCTAAAAAACTTCTCAACTGTGACTTAATTCCATCTTCCATATCACTGAATGGGACAGACATCACCCTCTCCCAAAAAGTTAAGAATCTAGGTGTCACCATCGACAACACTCTTAACTTTCAGCAGCATGTCTCAAACATCTGTCGTGTCTGTTACCTTGAACTTCGTAGAATAGGTTCCATCCGTCATCTCCTTACTCTCGAAGCTACTAAAATATTAGTTTGTGCTTTCGTTCTTTCTCGTCTTGACTATTGTAATTCCCTTCTGTCTGGTTCCCCAAAACAGCTCCTTGACAAACTTCAGAAAGTACAGAACCATGCCGCTCGGCTAGTATTTCGGTCTTCCAAATTTCAGCATGTCTCTCCTCTTCTCCAAGACTTGCATTGGTTACCTGTGTTGAAAAGGATCCAACATAAAATTGCTGTTCAGTGCTTCAGATACTTCGACAATTCTATTCCCTCTTACCTGTCTGAATATCTTCAACTATACGTTCCATCTCGTCATCTTTGTACCTCAGCCGATACCCGCTTATTTCGAATCCCAACTTTTCGAACAAAATCATATGGTGAGCGATCCTTTTCTTTTCAAGCCCCTTCCTCATGGAATTCACTTCCCTACCCGCTGAGGCACAAAACAAGTCTTCAGTCATTTAAATCTGGCTTGAAAACGCATCTCTTTCCTCTCTGAAATTTATTAACCTAAAAGAGCTATGCTGTCTGCGCGCTAGCGTGCTTCTGTGTATGTTATTGCTGTGCGCCTATAGATATGTCTCGGGGTGGGAGGAGGATATGTGTGTGTGTGCCAGAGAGTAGGTACTAATATTTGATATTATTAACGGTGTGTATGTGCTTGTGGGATGGAGTGACAGAGGTCCGCCATGTATGATGAAAATTATATTAGGCCTATGTTTCTATGTTCGATGTAATGTGTATTGTACAGTTTGTAAGCGCTTAGGGCTTTCCAGAAAGATTAGGCGCTCTAAATGCCCTTAATAATAATAATAATAATAAGTGACACACATTGAAATACAGAGAACTGTACAGGTAAGTGACACACATTGTCATACAGAGAACTGTACAGGTAAGTGACACACATTGGCATACAGAGAACTGTACAGGTAAGTGACACACATTGTCATACAGAGAACTGTAGAGGTAAGTGACACACATTGTTATACAGAGAACTGTACAGGTAAGTGACACATGTTGTCATACAGAGAACTGTACAGGTAAGTGATACACGTTGTTATACAGAGAACTGTACAGGTAAGTGACACACGTTGTCATACAGAGAACTGTACAGGTAAGTGACACACGTTGTTATACAGAGAACTGTACAGGTAAGTGACACACATTGTCATACAGAGAACTGTAGAGGTAAGTGACACACATTGTTATACAGAGAACTGTAGAGGTAAGTGACACACATTGTCATACAGAGAACTGTACAGGTAAGTGACATACATTGTCATACAGAGAACTGTACAGGTAAGTGACACACATTGTCATACAGAGAACTGTACAGGTAAGTGACACACATTGGCATACAGAGAACTGTAGAGGTACGTGACACACATTGGCATAAAGAGAACTGTAGAGGTAAGTGACACACATTGTTATACAGAGAACTGTACAGGTAAGTGACACACATTGGCATACAGAGAACTGTAGAGGTTAGTGACACACATTGTCATACAGAGAACTGTAGAGGTAAGTGACACACATTGTCATACAGAGAACTGTACAGGTAAGTGACACACGTTGTCATACAGAGAACTGTACAGGTAAGTGACACACATTGTCATACAGAGAACTGTAGAGGTAAGTGACACACATTGTCATACAGAGAACTGTACAGTTAAGTGAAACACATTGGCATACAGAGAACTGTACAGGTAAGTGACACACATTGTTATACAGAGAACTGTAGAGGTAAGTGACACACATTGTCATACAGAGAACTGTAGAGGATAAGTGACACACATTGTCATACAGAGAACTGTAGAGGTAAGTGACACACATTGTTATACAGAGAACTGTACAGGTAATGACACACATTGTCATACAGAGAACTGTACAGGTAAGTGACACACATTGTCATACAGAGAACTGTACAGGTAAGTGACACACATTGTCATACAGAGAACTGTAAGGTAAGTGACACACATTGTTATACAGAGAACTGTACAGGTAAGTGACACACGTTTCAGTTTCAATTTCTCAAAATGAGTTCTCCGGGCTCGAAATAAATTCCATATGCGCTAATGTCACAGGTGCCATGTGATGGAGAATCTCCAGAATGATCCCGGCACAAGCCTTAAGCCTGCACATAAACCCATGAGCTGGCCAGATCACTGAGGTCCTACCTAGATCGTTCCATAATCCTGGGTAGTAGGGGAGTGAGGTGGCAGAGACCTCAACTTTTCACGGGATCAGCACCTCGAAGGCAGCCCCCATTCACCCTCTCGCTCGCTGCAAATTTATATTTGTATTCACATTTTTACCAAGACTTCAGAAAGGCAAGAAGGCTAATTGGTTTTCCAGGGTGGAGGCAGCCTGGCAATGCCGTGCTCTTTACGATTTTCAACTGCTTTGGGATCTCTAGCGTGCACATAACTACACTTCTTATCTGTATTTTCTACTAGTTTTATTAATGTTTCCACACGCAGTGGGGTGCATTATGTTAACTGGATCTGGGGTCTTGCCATTGTGTCCATGTGCTATTGTATCCATGTGCCATTATATCCTCGTGCCATTTTCTCTACGTGCCATTGTGTCCTCGTTCCATTGTGCCCACATGTCATTGTGCCCTCGTGCCATTGTGTCCACGTGCCATTGTGTCCATGTGCCAGTGTGTCACGTGCTATTCTCTCTCTCTCTCTCTCTCTCTCTCTCTCTTTCTATCTGTCTATTTATCTTATCATCTATACCATCTATCTGTCTGTCTATCTATCTTATCTATATGTGTGTCACGTGCTATTCTCTTCTTCTCTTCTTCTACTCTCTCATTTCTATCTGTCTATTTATCTATCTATCATCTATCTTTGTCTATCTACTATCTATCTATCTATCCTATCTTATCTATCTGTCTATCTATCTACTATCTATCTATCTATCATCTATCTATCATCTATTATCTATCATCTATCTATCTATCTACCTATCTATCTATCTTCCTATCTTGTATCTATCTATCTATCTATCTGTACTACTATCTACTATCTATCTATATTACCTTCTATCTATCTATTATCTACATATCTATCTGTCTTCTATCTACCAAACTACCTACCTATCTACCTATCTATCGTATTTATCTATCTACTCTATCTATCTGTCTATCTTCTACCTGTCTGTCTATCCATCTACCTGTCTACTATCTATCTACATCTATCTATTGTCTGTCTATCTATCTACCTATCTACCTATCTATCTATATCTACTCTATGTCTCTGTATCTATCTATCTGTCTATCTATCTATCTATCTACCGTTGTCTACTGTCTATCTGTTTCTACTATCTATCTGTCTATCTGTCTATATATCTACTATCTACTATCTATCTATGTATCTATCTGTCTATATGTCTATCTATCTGTATATCTAGTTAGCTAGCTAGCTAGTGAGCTATCTATCTATGTATCTATGTGTCCGTCTATATATTTATCTATCTATCTGTCCATCCATCTATCTATCTATCTATTATAGCTAGTCTAGTAGACTATCTCTATGTATCACTGTCATATTTATCTTCACTATCTATCTATCTTCTATCTAGTCTACCTGTATATCTACTGTTCTGATGATCAGATGATGACGACTCAGTCAGTCCACCATTGATTCGTCTGACCACGTCCCTAACCCATGCCACCACGTCCACGTCATCATCACTGGAGGGTGTGGTGATAGAGGATGACGTCAGTGAGGGACTGCAGGCCTACTGGACCAGTTCCTTCATTCCAGGATTCTCTGCCTCTGGTGTCGTCATTGTCGACCGCCGTTATGTCCAGTACTCTCTTCCCGGGAGTTTAGGTGAGTCTGTGTATGTGGGGGGGGGGGGGGGGGAGGGAGGGGATGTGGGGTTGTTTGTGGGGTGGGTGGGTGTGTGTGTTACTTGTGTGTGTGGGGGGGTTGTGGGGGGGTGGGTGGGTGGGTGGTGTGTGCTTGTGTTTTTGTGTGTGTGTGTTTGTGTGTGTGTTTGTGTGTTTGTGGTGTTTGTGTGTGTGTGTGTGTGTTTGGTGATGTCTGTGGGGGGGGGGGGGGTCTGTGTATGTGTGTGTGTATTTGCGTGTGTGTGTGTGTGGTGTGTGTGTGTGTGTGTGTGTGTGTGTGTGTGTGTGTGTGTTTTGTGTGTGTGTGTGTGTATGTGTGTGCATGTGTGTGTAAGTTGTGTAAGTGGTGTAAGTGTGTGTAAGTGTGTTTTGTTTGGTGTATGTGTGTGCGTGTGTGTATGTGTAAGTGTGTAAGTTGTGTGTGTGGTGCTGTGTGGTTGTGGTGTGGTTGTGTGTGTGTGGTGTGTGTGTGTATGTGTGTGTGTGTGTGTGTGTGTGTGTAAATGTATGTGTTATTTGGGGTATGTGTGTCGTGTGTGTCGTGCTGGTCTTGTCTTAGTGTTTGCGTGTGCGTGTGTGTGCGGGCGTGTGGTATGTGCGTGTGTGCTGTGTAGTGGTGAGTGTGCGTGTGTTTGTGTAGTGTGACTGTTTATGTCTGTTTGTGCGTGTATGTGTGTATATGTGTGTTCGTTCGTTCATTATTTCTTTTAACGTCCGTTCATATATTTCCTTTTAAACGAAAACAAAGTATTAAAAATGATGGACAAATAAATACATAAGAACGAAAGAACAAAAGAAAGAAAGATAAAAAGAAAGAAAGAAAGAAACGAAAAAAGAAAGAAAGAAAGAAAAAAGACAGAAAGAAAGAATGAAAGAAAGAAAGAAAAGAAAAAGTGAAAGAAAGGAAGAAAGAAAGAAAAAGAAAGAAAGAAAGAATATAGAGAGGTGTTATGGGATGGATGAATCCATGAAGTCATATTGGCATTGTACCGTATAAGGTATCATCATACGATTTAACGAGCAACAGAAAAGTATTCACAACTTTAGAATAGTCAGGCTTCATCAGTTTGTGCAGGGTTGTGTGTGCGTGCGTGTGTGTGGTGTTGTGTGTGTGTGTGTGTGTGTGTGTGTGTGTGTGTGTGTGTGTGTGTTGTTGTATGTGTGTGTGTTTTGTTGTTGTTGGTGGTGTGTGTATGATGGTATGTGTATGTGTGTGGCGCATACGTGTGCGTTTGTATGTGTGTATATGAGTGTGTGTGTGTGTGTGGTTGTGTGTGGGTGTAATGTGCCTGTTTGTCTCTTTGCGGGTGTGTGTTTGTGTTTTGGTGTGTGTTGTTTATGGTGTGTGTGTGTGTGTTTTGTTTATGTGTGAGTGTTTGTGTCTGGGTGTAGTGTACCTGTTTATGTCTCTTTGCATGTGTGTGTGTGTGTGTGTTTTTGTGTGTGTCTGTTGTTACATGTGTGTGTGTGTTATTTTTGTGTGTGTGTGTGTGTGTGTGTGTGTGTGTCGGCGCGTGCGTGTGTGTTGTTTATATGTGTGTGGTTGTGTGTGCATGTGGTGTGCCTGTTTGTGATTTTGTGTATGTGCGTGTGTGTATGAGTATGTGTGTGTAAGCATATGTGTGTGTATTTGTGTGTGTCTATATGTGTGCATGGTGTGTGTATGTGTGTGTCTGTGTCTGTGTCTGTGTCTGTGTGTGTGTTGTCTGCGTATCTCTATCTCTGTGTCTCTGGAGGGAGAGAAAGAGTGGGAGGGAGAGAGAGAGAAAAAGAGAGGGAGAGGGAGACAGACAGACAGACAGAGACGACAGAGAGAGACAGAGACAGTGAGAGGAAGACAGAGAGAGAGAGAGAGGGAGAGAGAGACAGACAGACAGAAAGAGAGACAGAGAGAGAGAGAAACAAACAGAGAAAGAGACAGACAGACAGACAGAGAGAGACACACAGAGAGAGACAGAGAGAAACAAACACACAGAGAGAGAGACAGACAGAGAGACAGAGAGAAACACAGAGAGAGAGAGAGTGAGAGAGAGAGTTCATTTATATTCTACTGACCATAATCTGTGTACAGCACCGGCTGCTAACGCCACTGTACAGTATGAAGCAGAACCTTCAGGGGATCAAGGTACGGATCTGAACAGTGGTTTCACCGAATTCGTAGCCTATCTCTCCTTCAACGATGTGAGTAAAACATATACAGATATATATATATACAGAGAGAGAGAGGAGGAGGAGAGAGAGAGAGAGAGAGAAGAGGGGAGAGAGAAGTGGGGAGAGAGAGAGAGAGAAAGAGAAAGAGCGAGAGAGATGAGAGAGAGGAGAGCGAGGAAGAGCGAGTGAGAGAGAGCGAGAGAGAGAGAGAAAGAATTTGAGTGAGAGAGAGGAGGAGAGAAAGAGAGAGAGAGAGAAAGAGAGAGAAGGAGAGAGAGAGCGAGTGCTAGAAAGAGAGAGACAAAAGAGAGTAGAGAGAGATTATGCACGGCATTGTATCCTCACTGAACATTACATCTGTATGGTTATTGGATGTGTGTGTTGTGTGTGTGTGTGTGTGTGTGTGTGTGTGTTGTTTGTGTGTTGTGTGTGTGTGTGTGTCTGTGTGTGTCTGTGTGTGTGTCTGTGTGTGTATATATGTGTGTGTGTGTCTGTGTGTGTGTGTGTGTCTGTGTGTTGTGTTGTTGTGTGTGTGTCTTGTTGTGGTGTGTTCTGTGTGTGTGTCTGTGTGTGTTATGTGTATGGTGTGTATGTGGTGTGTATGTGTGGTGGTGTCTGTGTGTGTGTCTGTGTGTGTTGTGTGTGTATGTGTCTTATGTGTGTGTATGTTGTGTGTGGTGTGTGGGTGTGGTGTGTGTTGTGTTGTGTGTTTGTGTGTTGTGTGTGTCTGTGTGTGTCTGTGTTGTGTCTGTGTGTGTCTGCGAGTGTCTTTCTGTGTGTATCTGTATGTGAATGTGTGGTGTTGGTGTGTGTGTGTGTGTTGTGTGTGTGTGGTGTGTGGTTGTGGTGTTTTCTGTGTGTATCTGTATGTGAATGTGTGGTGTGGTGTGTGTGTGTGTTGTGTGTGTGTTGGTGTGTGTGTGTTGTGGTGTGTGTGTGTGTGTGTCTGTGTGTGTCTTTCTGTGATTGTATGTGAGTGTGGTGTGTGGTGTGTGTGTGTGTGTTGTGTGTGGTGTTGTGTCTGTGTTGTTGTGTTGTAGTGTCTTTCTGTGTGTATCTGTATGTGTGGGGGTGGTGTGTGTGTGTGGTGTGTGTGTGTGTGTATTCTGTGTGTTGTAGTGTGTGTGTCTGTTGTCTGTGGTTGTGTCTGTGTGTGTGTGTCTGTGTGTGGTCTTTCTGTTATCTGTATGTGAATGTGTGGTGTGGGTGTGTGTGTGTGTTGTGTGTGTGTGTGTGTCTGTGTGTTGTGTGTATGTGTGTGTGGTGTGTGTGTTTTGTGTGTGTGTGTGTGTCTGTATGTCTGTGGTTGTGTCTGTGTGTGTGTCTGTGTGTGTCTTTCTGTGTATGTGAATGTGTGTGGTGTGTGTGTGTGTGTGTGTGTGTGTGTGTGTAGTTGTCTTTCTGTGTGTATCTGTAGTGTGTGTGTGTGTCTGTATGTCTGTGTTGTGTCTGTGTGTGTGTCTGCGTGTGTCT
>CM060309.1:6779486-6824486 GCA_030674185.1 Monoplex corrugatus | reverse complement strand
GGGTATCTGTCCTTCTGAGTTTGATGTGGGTATCTGTCCTTCTGAGTTTGATGTGGGTATCTGTCCTTCTGAGTTTGATGTGGGTATCTCTCCTTCTGAGTATGATATGAATATCTCTCCTTCTGAGTATGATGTGGGTATCTGTCTCCTTCTGAGTATGATGTGAGTATTTCTCCTTCTGAGTATGATGTGGGTATCTGTCTCCTTCTGAGTATGATGTGAATATCTCTCCTTCTGAGTATGATGTGAGTATCTGTCTCCTTCTGAGTATGATGTGAGTATTTCTCCTTCTGAGTATGATGTGGGTATCTGTCTCCTGAGTATGATGTGGATATCTCTTCTTCTAAATATGATGTGAATATCTCTCCTGAGTATGATGTGGGTATCTCTCCTTCTGAGTATGATGTGAGTATCTCTCCTTCTGAGTATGATGTGGGTATCTCTCCTTCTGAGTATGATGTGGGTATCTCTCCTGAGTATGATGTGGGTATCTCTTCTTCTAAATATGATGTGAATATCTCTCCTGAGTATGATGTGGGTATCTCTCCTTCTGAGTATGATGTGGGTATCTCTCCTGAGTATGATGTGGATATCTCTTCTTCTAAATATGATGTGAATATCTCTCCTGAGTATGATGTGGGTATCTCTCCTTCTGAGTATGATGTGGGTATCTCTCCTGAGTATGATGTGGGTATCTCTTCTTCTAAATATGATGTGAATATCTCTCCTGAGTATGATGTGGGTATCTCTCCTTCTGTATGATGTGGGTATCTCTCCTTTTGAGTATGATGTGGGTATCTCTCCTTCTGAGTATGATGTGAGTATCTCTCCTTTTGAGTATGATGGGGTATCTCTCCTTCTGAGTATGATGTGGGTATCTGTCCTTCTGAGTATGATGTGAGTATCTCTCCTTTTGAGTATGATGTGGGTATCTCTCCTTCTGAGTATGATGTGAGTATCTGTCCTTCTGAGTATGATGTGGGTATCTCTCCTGAGTATGATGTGGGTATCTCTCCTTCTGAGTATGATGTGAGTATTTCTCCTTCTGAGTATGATGTGGGTATCTGTCCTTCTGAGTATGATGTGAGTATCTCTCCTTTTGAGTATGATGTGGGTATCTCTCCTTCTGAGTATGATGTGAGTATCTGTCCTTCTGAGTATGATGTGGGTATCTCTCCTGAGTATGATGTGGGTATCTCTCCTTCTGAGTATGATGTGCGTATTTCTCCTTCTGAGTATGATGTGAGTATTTCTCCTTCTGAGTATGATGTGAGTATTTCTCCTTCTGAGTATGATGTGGGTATCTCTCCTTCTGAGTATGATGTAGTATTTCTCCTTCTGAGTATGATGTGGGTATCTCTCCTGAGTATGATGTGGGTATCTCTCCTTCTGAGTATGATGTGAGTATTTCTCCTTCTGAGTATGATGTGCGTATCTCTCCTGAGTATGATGTGGGTATCTCTCCTTCTGAGTATGATGTGGGTATCTCTCCTTCTGAGTATGATGTGCGTATCTCTCCTGAGTATGATGTGAGTATCTCTCCTTCTGAGTATGATTGGGTGTCTCTCCTTATGAGTATGATGTGAGTATCTATCCCTCTGAGTATGATGTGGGTATCTCTCCTGAGTATGATGTGGGTATCTCTCCTCCTGAGTATGATGTGGGTATCTCTCCTTCTGAGTGTGATGTGAGTATCTCTCCCTCTGAGTATGATGTGGGTATCTCTCCTGAGTATGATGTGGGTATCTCTCCTTCTGAGTATGATGTGAGTATCTCTCCTTCTGAATATGATGTGGGTATCTGTCCTTCTGAGTATGATGTGGGTGTCTCTTGAGTATGATGTGAGTATATCTCCTTTTGAGTATGATGTTAGTATCTCTCCTTCTGAGTAGATGTGAGTATATATCCTGAGTATGATGTGAGTATCTCTCCTGAGTATGGTGTGAGTGTCTCTCCTGAGTATGATGTGAGTGTCTCCTCTTCTGAATATGATGTGAGTATCTCTCCTGAGTATGATGTGAGTACATCTTCTGAGTATGATGTGAGTGTCTCTCCTGAGTATGATGTGAGTGTCTCTCCTTCTGAATATGTGAGTATCTCTCCTGAGTATGATGTGAATCTCTCTCCTTTTGAGTATGTGAGTGTCTCTCCTGAGTATGATGTGAATCTCTCTCCTTTTGAGTATGTGAGTGTCTCTCCTTCTGAGTATGATGTGAATCTCTCTCCTTTTGAGTATGTATCTCTCCTGAGTATGATGTGAATCTCTCTCCTTTTGAGTATGTGAGTGTCTCTCCTTCTGAGTATGATGTGAATATCTTGCCTTCTGAGTATGATGTGAGTCTCCTTCTGAGTATGATGTGATTCTCCTTCTGAGTATGATGTGAGTATCTCTCCTGAGTATGATGAGTATCTCTCCTGAGTATGATGTGAGTATCTATCCTGAGTATGATGTGAGTATCTATCCTTCAGAGTATGATGTGAGTATCTCTCCTTCTGAGTATGATGTGAATCTCTCCTGAGTATGATGTGAGTATCTCTCCTTCTGAGTATGATGTGAATCTCTCCTTTTGAGTATGTGAGTGTCTCTCCTGAGTATGATGTGAATATCTTGCCTTCTGAGTATGATGCATCTCTCCTGAGTATGATGTGAGTATCTCTCCTGAGTATGATGTGAGTGTCTGTCATGAGTATGATGTGAGTGTCTCTCCTTCTGAGTATGATGTGAGTATCTTGCCTTCTGAGTATGATGTGAATCTCTCTCCTTTTGAGTATGTGAGTTCTCTCCTGAGTATGATGTGAATCTCTTCTTTGAGTATGATGTGAGTATCTGTCTCCTGAGTATGATGTGAGTATATCTCCTTCTGAGTGTGATGTGTGAGTATCTCTCCTTCTGAGTATGATGTGAGTATCTCTCCTTCTGAGTATGATGTGGTATCTCTCCTTCTGAGTATGATGTGGTATCTCTCCTGAGTATGATGTGAGTATCTCTCCTGAGTATGATGTGAGTATCTCTCCCTGAGTATGATGTGGTATCTCTCCTTCTGAGTATGATGTGGGTATCTCTCCTGAGTATGATGTGGTATCTGTCCTTCTGAGTATGATGTGGTATCTCTCCTTCTGAGTATGTGGGTATCTCTCCTGAGTATGATGTGGGTATTCTCCTTCTGAGTATGATGTGGGTATTTCTCCTTCTGAGTATGATGTGGGTATCTCTCCTTGAGTATGATGTGGAGTGATCGTCTCTCTGAGTATGATGTGGGTATCTCTCCTTCTGAGTATGATGTGGGTATCTCTTCTGAGTATGATGTGGATATCTCTCCTTTGAGTATGATGGAGTAGTTCTCCTTCTGAGTATGATGTGGGTATTCTCCTTCTGAGTATGATGTGGGTATCTCTCCTTCTGAGTATGATGTGGGTATCTCTCCTTCTGAGTATGATGTGGGTATCTGTCCTTCTGAGTATGATGTGGGTATCTGTCCTTCTGAGTATGATGTGGGTATCTGTCCTTCTGAGTATGATGTGGGTATCTGTCCTTCTGAGTATGATGTGGGTATTCTCCTTCTGAGTATGATGTGGATATCTCTCCTTCTGAGTATGATGTGAGTATCTCTCCTTCTGAGTATGATGTGGGTATCTCTCCTTCTGAGTATGATGTGGGTATCTGTCCTTCTGAGTATGATGTGAGTATCTGTCCTTCTGAGTATGATGTGGGTATCTCTCCTGAGTATGATGTGGGTATCTCTCCTGAGTATGATGTGGTATCTCTCCTTCTGAGTATGATACTGAGTTATGTGAGTATCTCTCCTGAGTATGATGTGAGTATCTCTCCTAGTATGATATGAGTATCTCTCCCGAGTATGATGTGAGTATCTCTTCTGAGTATGATGTGAGTATCTCTTCTTCTGAGTATGATGTGAGTATCTCTCCTTCTGAGTATGATGTGAGTATCTCTTCTTCTGAGTATGATGTGAGTGTCTCTCCTTCTGAGTATATGTGAGTATCTCTTCTTCTGAGTATGATGTGAGTATCTCTCCTGAGTATGATGTGAATATCTCTCTTGAGTATGATTTGATTGTCTCTCCTTCTGAGTATGATGTGAGTATCTCTCCTTCTGAGTATGATGTGATGTCTCTCCTTCTGAGTATGATGTGAGTATCTCTCTAAGAAATACATTGTATCTCTCCTTCTAAAACATTGGAGGAATAGATTGATTTCACAGGTCCTACCCGTTGAAGACCAGTTAGCCTTCTTGCCTTTTTGAAGTCTTGGTAAAAAAAAAAGTGAATACGAATATGAATTTGAAGCGAGGGAGAGGGGATGGGCGCCACCCTCGTGGTGCTGGCCCCGGGATAAGTTGAGGTATCTACCACCTCACTCCCTTACGACCCTGGGTTCATGGAACTATCTAGATAGGACCTCAGGACCTGGCTAGCTCATGGGTTTATGTACAGGTTTAAGGCTCGTGCCGTGATCATTCTGGATCTTCTCCATCACATGGCACCTGTGACGTTTGTGCCTATGGAATTAGTTCCGACCGCGGAGACGTCATCTTGAGAAACTGAAACTGAAACTTTGTTCATAAATAGCGTATGATTATACAAACAACAACAACAACAATATTTTATTTATATAGCGCAAAATCTTGATAAAATCAAATCTAAGCGCTAAAACAGACACACACGCACGCACGCACACACACGCACGTACGCACGCAACACACAAAACAACACACACACACACACACACACACACACACACACACACACACACACACACACACACGCACACGGCTATAAATGGGGAAAAGAATAAAAGCAATGGAAAATTATAGAGAGCATATTATATACAATTATATATTACAATGTGATTCCCCTCCGAGTGGAGACAGGCTGCAGAGGGGGTTGAGTGAGGTCAGGATTTTATGTGAGTTTTGAGAGCGGACTTGAAGGAGACAAAAGTAGGTTGCTGACGGACTGAGAGAGGAACTGATACATTCGCTCTCTATGCTATGATATGCTCTCTATAATTTTCCATTGCTTTTATTCTTGCTTTTATTGCTTTTATTCTTTCTCCCCATTTATAGCCATGCGTGTGCGTGTGTGTGTGTGTGTGTGTGTGTGTGCGTGCGTGCGTGCGTGTGAGTACGTGCGTGCGTGCGTGCGTGCGTGTGTGTCTGTTTCAGCGCTTAGATTTGATTTTATCAAGATTTTGCGCTATATAAATATTGTAATTATTATTATTATTATTATTCGCAGCTATAACATAATGTAACCGTCGATTTCCGATGCTGCTTCCATACCCTTTTATATGCTTGTTATTACGAAGATACTGGTGGTGTGGTGTCAGTTATTTGATGAGAATAAGAACGATAGTTACAGGATTGTACCAAGGTCATGATCGGATTGGATTTTTTTCCACCACATGGCATGTGCGGTATTGGTGTATAATTAATTATTTTATTTTGAGCATAGGAACGCCGTTTTGAGTAAAACTAAAAGTGAATGGAAACAACAGACAATTAATGACTGTGCTTTTTTCATACACGCTTCAAAACTGGTTGTGATGGTATCCCTCGACAAGTAGAGCTGGTTCTTTCTGATCGCTCTTGTTCCTGTCAAAGGCTGATTATTGTAATTTATCGAAAACAGAATTTGTTTTGTTCCAGTCGTCAGTTCACAACCTTGTCTCTCCCTCTTTCTCTGTTTTTGTCTTTCTTTCTGTCTCTGTCTGTCTGTCTGTCTGTCTGTCTCTCTCTCTTCTCTTTTCTCTTCTCTCTCTCTCTCTGTATCTGTGTATGTGTGTGTGTCTCTCTCTTGTCTTTCTCTCTCTGTCTCTCTCTCTCTGGCTCTGTCTCTCTCTCTCTCTTGCTCTGTTGTGTGTGTCTCTGCTCTCTCTCTGTCTCTGTCTCTTCTCTGTCTCTCTCTCTCTCTCTCTCTGTCTCTGGCTCTGTCTCTCTCTCTCTCTCTTCTCTCTGGCTCTGTCTCTCTCTCTCTCTGGCTCTGTCTGTCTCTCTCTCTCTTCTCTCTCTGGCTCTGTCTCCTCTCTCTCTCTGGCTCTGTCTCTCTCTCTCTGGCTCTGTCTCTCTCTCTCTGTCTCTGTCTCTCTCTCTCTCTGGCTCTGTCTCTCTCTCTCTCTGGCTCTGTCTGTCTCTCTCTCTGGCTCTGTCTCTCTCTCTCTGGCTCTGTCTCTCTCTCTCTGTCTCTGTCTCTTCTCTCTCTGGCTCTGTCTCTCTCTCTCTGCTCTCTGTCTCTCTCTCTCTCTCTGGCTCTGTCTTCTCTCTCTCTCTCTGGCTCTGTCTGTCTCTCTCTCTCTCTGGCTCTGTCTGTCTCTCCCTCTTTTTCTCTCTCTGGCTCTGTCTGTCTCTGGCTCTGTCTGTCTCTCTCTGGCTCTGTCTCTCTCTCTTGTCTCTGTCTCTCTCTGGCTCTGTCTCTCTCTGCTCTGTCTGTCTCTCTCTCTGGCTCTGTCTGTCTCTCTCTGGTCTCTGTCTCTCTCTGGCTCTGTCTCTCTCTCTCTCTGTCTTCTGTCTCTCTCTATCTCCTGTTGCTTGTCTCTCTCTCTCTCTGGCTCTGTCTGTCTCTCTCTCTCTCTGGCTCTGCTCTGTCCTCTCTCTCTCTGTGGCTCTGTCTGTCTCTCTCTCTCTCTGGCTCTGTCTGTCTCTCTCTCTCTCTGTCTCTGGCTCTGTCTCTGTCTCTCTCTCTGGCTCTGTCTGTCTCTCTCTCTCTCTGTCTCTGGCTCTGTCTCTGTCTCTCTCTCTGGCTCTGTCTGTCTCTCTCTCTCTGTCTCTGGCTCTGTCTCTGTCTCTCTCTCTGGCTCTGTCTGTCTCTCTCTCTCTGTCTCTGGCTCTGTCTCTGTCTCTCTCTCTCTTTCTCTCTCTCTCTCTCTCTTTCTCTCTCTCTCTCTTTCTCTCTCTCTTTTCTCTCTCTCTTTCTCCCTCTGCTTTTTCTTCTTATTCCTCTTTACCTTTTGTCTTGAAAAATACGACGAACGGAAAAACAATAGCATGATTATGATTTGTTCTCTGTTTCTATTTACTATTCTTACTGTGCACAACAGCCGAACACCTTGTTGTAGAGGGGTCAAATTTTCGACTTTAATGTCTTTCTCAAGTAAAATCAGAATGTCCACTGACAACAAAGCATAGCTATTTAAAACATAGAATTTGTGATGAAAGTTCATATCAATGATAAAAGTGATCAAGTGATTAGTGTTAAATCTACATGTCTCTTGCCTGTCTCAAACGAACATGTTCACATTTATCATGAATTTTTCTAACATACATGTTTCCGCCGCTGCACGCACACACACACACACACACACACACACACACACACACACACCACACACACACACACACACACACACACACACTCACACACACACACACACACACACACACACACACACACACACACACACACACACAGAGTCGCACACACTTCCACACACTCACACACACACACACCTACTAAAACGCACACACATGCATACATATGCACACCCACACATATTCACATACTCACAAACACACACACACACACACACACACACACACACACACACACACACACACACACACACACACACACGCACATACTCTCACACACGCACCCCCACACACACATGCGCACCCACACACACACTCATACTGAAGTAAAAGGTGTGTTAACCGGTAAAATAGTCCTTCCTTTTTCCTCGTCTCGTCGAGCGAGATTTCCTTAGTGCACTGTACAGTCACAGTAGGCGTGGACAGTCAGCAAGCAAAGTCGGGGCAGGATCCAGGCAGCCGAAACGCGGTCTCCCAGAAGAACGTAGAGAGCCCCATGGACAGCAAAGAAAACAAACGAGACAGTCCCGATGGAGGCAGACACAAGCAGATCGCTCACAAGGAAGATCAGGAAAAGACAAGCAACACCCACAGGCCACTCCACGAGGAAGGGGGACTTGGAGCACCAGACCACAATGGGAAAGCCGGAGGAAAAGAGAGCACCAGGTATACCCAGGGAGAGAACGCCGGACGGACCCGCAGAGCGGCCGGGGACGAAGAGGGTGGGGGAGACGCCGGGGGCAACGAGAGACAGACGGCCGGAAGTCCACGGTCGCCCACGCGCAGCAGGGCACCTGACGACGATGATGACGACAGCCACAGCCCGTGCAGATTGGACCATGAGAAGGGCTGGAGTCAGTCCCACACATTCAATCCCTGTGGGTAGTTGGTGCGCAGTTTGTGTCTCCAAAACCTTTCTCTTTCTTTCCTCCTGTTTGGATCTTCTGTTTGGATTAGCTCTATGGCGGTGACTCTCAGGTGTTCAATGGAGTGTCCAGGGGTCTGGAAGTGACGGGCCACCAGCGTCTCCCTTCTTTCCTCCACCCCTCTCCCGCCGCAGTCAGGTTTTTTGTTCTTGTGTTCTTCTGTTCGTCTGTGTTTATGATGTTTGATCTGTGTCCATAGAACCTGCGTTGTAGAGTCTGTCCCGTCTCTCCTACATATTGCACATCTTCACATTTGGCACAATCAATGAGGTAAATAAGGTTTCTGCTTTTGCATGTCATAGAGTCCCTGATGATGAAATTCTGTTTTGAATGTCATACAAAATCAACACATTATGCTACAAGTGTATCAATGGTACAAAGAATGTCATACAAAATCTACACATTATGCTACAAGTGTATCAATGGTACAAAGAATGTCATACAATATCAACACATTATGCTACAAGTGTATCAATGGTACAAAGAATGTCATACAATATCAACACATTATGCTACAAGTGTATCAATGGTACAAAGAATGTCATACAAAATCAACACATTATGCTACAAGTGTATCAATGGTACAAAGAATGTCATACAATATCAACACATTATACTACAAGTGTATCAATGGTACAAAGAATGTCATACAAAATCAACACATTATGCTACAAGTGTATCAATGGTACAAAGAAAGTCATACAATATCAACACATTATACTACAAGGTAGAAAGAAACTCTAGGGAGAGCTAGACAACAGAAGGTCTTCAGAGAAGTAACCCCCTTTAGACAAGTGTTTCGGCCCTGAATTCCTTACACTCTCGGGGGGCCGGGCCACATCCAGGTCATGACTCCTGGATGCCCTTCTGCTGTTGCCTTCTGCTGAAGGGCATCCAGGAGTCATGACCTGGATGTGGCCCGGCCCCCGAGAGTGTAAGGAATTCAGGGCCGAAACACTTGTCTAAAGGGGGTTACTTCTCTGAAGACCTTCTGTTGTCTAGCTCTCCCTAGAGTTTCTTTCTACCAACACATTATACTACAAGTGTATCAATGGTACAAAGAATGTCATACAATATCAACACATTATGCTACAAGTGTATCAATGGTACAAAGAATGTCATACAATATCAACACATTATGCTACAAGTGTATCAATGGTACAAAGAAAGTCATACAAAATCAACACATGCTACAAGTGTATCAATGGTACAAAGAATGTCATACAATATCAACACATGCTACAAGTGTATCAATGGTACTAAGAATGTCATACAATATCAACACATTATGCTACAAGTGTATCAATGGTACTAAGAATGTCATACAATATCAACACATTATGCTACAAGTGTATCAATGGTACTAAGAATGTCATACAATATCAACACATTATGCTACAAGTGTATCAATGGTACAAAGAATGTCATACAATATCAACACATTATGCTACAAGTGTATCAATGGTACAAAGAATATCATACAATATCAACACATTATGCTACAAGTGTATCAATGGTACAAAGAATGTCATACAATATCAACACATTATGCTACAAATGTATCAATGGTACAAAGAATGTCATACAATATCAACACATTATGCTACAAGTGTATCAGTGGTACAAAGAATGTCATACAAAATCAACACATTATGCTACAAATGTATCAATGGTACAAAGAATGTCATACAATATCAACACATTATGCTACAAGTGTATCAATGGTACAAAGAATGTCATACAATATCAACACATTATGCTACAAGTGTATCAATGGTACAAAGAATGTCATACAATATCAACACATTATGCTACAAGTGTATCAATGGTACAAATAATGTCATACAATATCAACACATTATGCTACAAGTGTATCAGTGGTACAAAGAATGTCATACAAAATCAACACATTATGCTACAAATGTATCAATGGTACAAAGAATGTCATACAATATCAACACATTATGCTACAAGTGTATCAATGGTACAAAGAATGTCATACAATATCAACACATTATGCTACAAGTGTATCAATGGTACAAAGAATGTCATACAAAATCAACACATTATGCTACAAGTGTATCAATGGTACAAAGAATATCATACAATATCAACACATTATGCTACAAGTGTATCTATTTACTATTGTTAGGCTTTGTTTAGCTGAACAATTCTTAGTCTACCCAGCAGTGCTGACGTGCTGTGTGTTTCTTTCTGCAGGAGAATCGTTTGAAGGAGAAAGGGAAGAAGGTCGTGATGGACCCTAAGGCAGCTCTGCGTAAAGGTCTGAATGTCATTGAGGACTTCAGGTATATTGGTTTGAGTGTGTTGTCGGGTGGGATGGGGACTTCGTGGAAAGAAAGTTGCCATGGACACAGACAGACAGACAAACAAACAGAAAACACACACACACACACACACACACACACACACACACACACACACACACACACACACACACACACACACACACACACACACACACACACACACACACACAAATGCACAGTTGCAACAATGCATTACGCACGGAAATATGAAAATATGAGTGAGTGGCAGTGATTATATTTTTCACCCGTGATTTCAATAATCAATGAAAATGACTATTGTTTTTAAGAGAACTGAACAAAATTATCGTTCCTTTTGGTAGATGGACGAATAATATGAAATAGAATATAATATACAAAAAATGACTGTGTTCGTTTCTGTTTGATAAAAATATTGGAGAGATAGGTCCATTTCCAGGTTAGCTCCTTGAGGTTCAGTTTGTTTTTTATGTTTTGAAAAATGAAATAGAAAGAGAACAGAGACAATATGTTGTGTTCAATAAGTAACAAGTAGTGGTATCAAATTTATTGTTTTCATCATCTAACGAGAGCTTATCTGATTCTATGCTCAAGACAAGCGCCAGTCAGATCATATTTTGATTCATTATTGGAAGAAATATTGTTGAGTATGACAAGTAAGTTTCAATATTGACAATAAGGTGTGTTGAGAGATTGAATAGTGATATGAGAGATGACAAATGTTTGAGAGTGACAGTAATGTTCAATGACAGTAAGTGTTGTGTTGAGAGATTGACATTATAGTTGACATTGTTGAGAGATTGACAAATGTTTGAGAGATTGACAAGTGTGTTGTGTGAGAGATTGACAAGTAAGTGTTGTGTTGAGAGATTGACAAGTAAGTGTTTTGTGTTGAGAGATTACAAGTAAGTTGTGTTAGAGATTGACAAGTAAGGTGGTGTTGAGAGATTGCATTAAGTGTTGTTGAGAGATTGACAAGAGTGTTGTTTGAGAGATTGACAGTAAGTGTTGTGTGAGAGATTGACAGTAAGTGTTGTGTGAGAGATTGACAAGTAAGTGTTGTGTTGAGAGATTGACAAGTAAGTGTTGTGTGTAGAGATTGACAAGTAAGTGTTGTGTTGAGAGATTACAAGTAAGTGTTGTGTTGAGAGATTAACAAGTAAGTGTTGTGTTGAGAGATTGACAAGTAAGTGTTGTGTGTAGAGATTGACAAGTAAGTGTTGTGTTAGAGATTAACAAGTAAGTGTTGTGTGTAGAGATTGACATGTAAGTGTTGTGTGAGAGATTGACATGTAAGTGTTGTGTTGAGAGATTGACAGTAAGTGTTGTGTTGAGAGATTGACAAGTAAGTGTTGTTGTGTTGAGAGATTGACAAGTAAGTGTTGTGTTGAGAGATTAACAAGTAAGTGTTGTGTTGAGAGATTGACATGTAGGTGTTGTGTGTAGAGATTGACATGTAAGTGTTGTGTGTAGAGATTGACAAGTAAGTGTTGTGTGTAGAGATTAACAAGTAAGTGTTGTGTGTAGAGATTAACAAGTAAGTGTTGTGTTGAGAGATTGACATGTAAGTGTTGTGTTGAGAGATTGACAAGTAAGTGTTGTGTTGAGAGATTGACAAGTAAGTGTTGTGTTGAGAGATTGACAAGTAAGTGTTGTGTTGAGAGATTGACAAGTAAGTGTTGTGTGTAGAGATTGACAAGTAAGTGTTGTGTTGAGAGATTGACAAGTAAGTGTTGTGTTGAGAGATTGACAGTAGTGTTGTGTGTAGAGATTGACATGTAGGTGTTGTGTAGAGATTGACAAGTAAGTGTTGTGTGTAGAGATTGACAAGTAAGTGTTGTGTGAGAGATTGACAAGTAAGTGTTGTGTGTAGAGATTGACATGTAAGTGTTGTGTGTAGAGATTGACAAGTAAGTGTTGTGTTGAGAGATTGACAAGAATTTGTTAAGATGAATGTGTTGTGTTGAGATGCAGTAAGTTTGTAGAGATGACAAGTAAGTGTGTGTTAGAGATTGACAAATTTGTGTTGAGAGATTGACAGTAAGTGTTGTGTTGAGAGATTGACATGTAGTGTGTGTGACTATGTTTTAGAATTGACATAGCGTAAGTGACTACTAGCTATGATGCTATAGAGATTAACCTAATACCTATTATTACAGTTTATACAGAGGTGACTACTATTTAGCAATTACATACCTATTATGCCTATCTACACTCATCTCATGAAATTTATTCCGAGCGCGGAGAAACCATCTGAAGAAAGTGCTAGTGCTACTACCTCGTTACCTATCTTCTTACTACTACCTACCTCCTACCTACCAACTACTACTACCTACCTACCTACTACTACTTACTACTTATCTACAACCTACCTACCTATTAGCAACTTACCTACTATTTGCCTATCTACCTATCTATCTACATATTACCTGTCTACCTACCTCCTTCCTACCTACCTACCTACCCTCTACCACTATCTATTACCTACCTACTACCTACATACATACATACATACAACATACAACTACATATCTATACATACATACATAGCATACATACATACATATCTATCTACATACATACATACATACACACATAACACACATAAAATACATACATACATACATACATATATACATACCTATCTATCTACATACATGCATACATACATACATACATAACATACATACTATGTACATACATACATAACATGCATAACATAATACATACATACATAACATACATTAACATACATACATAACATACATACACACATACATACATACATATATACACACATACATTTATACATACATAACAGACATACATAACATACTACACACATGCACACACACATACACACATGCACACACACATCACATACACGTACATACGTACATATGTACATACATATATAACATACACAAATACATACATACACACACACATACATATACACACACACATACACACACACACATACATACATACATACATACATACATACATACATACATACATACATACATACATACATACATACATACATACCCACCTAACTACTCACCTGCTTACCTTCGTCTTTCACCTGCCCATGTGCACGCAGCTTGGACGTTCTGGCCACGATCCGCATGGACACAGACCTGGAGCAGGAGCAGAACGATGCCTCAGTGCAGACCTCCCAGCTGCTGATCCAGGGTCTGCGCCACAACCGTGACATCAACCAGCAGACTGAAGACGCCGCCATGGACAGCTTCAAGAACAGCATGAAGGACCTGGACAAGAAGCTGGACTCTGAGTACAAGAAAGAGCTGGAGGCTGTCTATACTGACCTGAGTGCTAAGAACAAGGTAATGGTCTCACTGACGTGTTGTTGGCAGTCAGTCCACCAGGCCTGCATACAAGCAGAAGTGGGAAAAAGGGAAGGAGTGTGTGTATGTGTGTGGGGGAGGTGGTAGTGACGAACGAGGGAGGGAGGGAGAGATAGTGAAGGGAAGTCTGATAGAGAGGAAGGAAAAGGCAATGATTAAAAAAACTCGCGAAATCGCTTGTCACAGAAATTGAGAAAGAGAGAAAAGCGGCGGAGAAAGGAGGGATACAGAGAGAGAGAGGGAGGGAGGGGGAGAGAGAGTGAGCGAGAAAGAGGGCAGAGGGGAGAGAGAGGGAGGAAGAGAGAGGGAGGGAGAGAGAAAGAGCGAGAGGGACACAGAGAGAGGGGGCGAGAGAGAGGCGAGAGAAAGAGGGAGAGAGAGGGGAAGAGAGAGAGAGAGACAGAGAGAGAAAGAGAGAGAGAAAATATCACAATGATCCCATCTACAGACTGTAATCTGTACAGTACGACTGATCGTGTTGATAATGTGTCTAACAAATATGATATACTGAAAAGGCAGTAAGAAAACTGTATCAAAAATGGGAAAAACAAGGGGAAAAAAAGACCAGTGAGGATGACATGTGCAGAACTGAAAAAAAAACGGTGCTTTTTGTATCTGCATGCAACAGAGGTCTTGAAGAAAACTAGAAATGGTGAAGAGGAACTCATGATCGCAGTATGGAGACAGAGATGAGGAGATAGGAAGGAAAAAACTGAGGATGGAAAGAAGGAGAGGATACATCAAAATAATGAACCAATAGACAAATGACTGACATAGTTCCTGATACACTAACTGATTAAAGATACCTTTGAATAACCAGACAAAGTCTTTTCAGGTATGATTTATCGCGAGGACGGTATATGGAGTGAAGTTAACAACAAACGCCACAAGCGTGCGGATGGGACCTGGAGCACCGATGCCGCGAGGACTATATGTGAAATGAATAATAATAATGACTACGTCCACAGCGCCGTATCTCACATGACCCTCAGGCCAGTTCAGTACTGGTATACCGGGTTTTTGTTGTTTTGGTGGTGTGTTGGAGTACAACAATGACTGACAGGCGGGTAAAGCAGTTGAGAGGTGTAGAGGATGCCACACACACACCCTTACCAGAGGCAAGAAACTCTGGGGAGACCTGGACAACAGAATGTCCACAGAGGAGAAACCCCGTCAAGCCCTTGACTCTTGACACTCTAAGGGGGCCGGGCCGCATTCAGGTCATGACTCCTGGATGCCATTCTGCTGTCGCCATTTTGTTTCTTCACCTGGGTTTGAATCTGTGCCTCCAAGATGATAGGGCGTCTCATGGTCTAGTCAGCCTTGTTATGGAGATCTTAACCACTTAGCTGCCAGACATCCTCTGTACATACGGAAATGTTAGACCTTATGAAGTTCACTTTTGTTTCTTCTCGACCAGATCCAGCTGCAACTCTTTTCGGCTGTTTCTTCTTTCCGTATTGTGTATCATTACGAGGATGTTTGAGTTGTGTACAGATGAGAGGATGTCTGGGTAATACACAAAGCCATCACGGCCAGTGATTTTGTGATGATGAGTTGAGCCCTCTGTCTTATATCCAAATACCACCTAGTATGAATTTATGTTGGGATATTTCTAAATGAATGGTTTGATATTTGTAGGAGCGGCTGGCTGAACTACTTCAGACCCATCGCCAGCAGAAACAAGAGGCCATCGCCGCCACTGCCGATCTGCCAGAGAAGGTGCGTTTATGGCTTGGTTGATTGGTTGGCTGACTGGTTGGCTGACTGGTTGGCTGACTGGTTGGCTGACTGGTTGGCTGACTGGTTGGCTATTTAGTGCAGTGGTTAGACCTGTTAATTACTTAAATGTTGGGAGGATAGGTGGGTTGCTTGCTTGCTTCCTGTCATGACTGTTTGCTTGCATGTTTGGTTTGATGGGTGTCTCTGTGAATGTGGGTGTGTGTATATTAAGTTTCACGTAGAAAACGCTCTTCTCCTAAATGAGTATATTATGAAAGTGAAAGAATCTGGAAGCATAGATCAACCCATAAGAAACCAAATGCACACCAGACATAGATATTTCGTCCCAATGCTGGGAAAATAACAGTAACAAATATAATTATCTAAAAAGAGAATATTAGAAAGTCTGGTTAGTTAACGTAGAATTAAGGATTTTGTTCGTCTTCGCACATGCATCATCACCACTCGTATATGAATTGACGAACATTATGGCCATGTGGTCACAATGTAAACTTCCAGTCTGAAAGTCTGAGTTTGAATCTGAGTGATAACGCCTGGTTGGTAAATGGTAGACATTTTTTTACCAATCTCCTAGGTCAACATACATGCAGATGTGATATCGTCTGAGCCCCCTTTGTGTGTAAAAACACACAGAACTTCAACTATATTTGTGAAATGTCATGTAAGTCAGTTCAGCGTTCGGTAGCTTATGGACACACGAAAACACCCAGCAGCACACCCACAAAGACAGAGTATGCAGACTGTGCAACAACATATTGTCTGCGTAGTGTGGGCCAAACAAGGTAAAAACACACATAGGAGAAAACATTTTTGAGAACACATTTTTCATCTAATTTCCAGGAACGAGAAAACCTGCTGAAACTGATCGACAAACAGCAGCAGATGGAAGATGGCGAACTGACCTTCAACTTGACCGTGGAACAGAATGAGGAGGCCGAGAAGTTGAGGAAGGTAAAGAACGATGAAGAGTGCAGAAGTCTGATGACCGGTTGGGTTTCCCTCATTTGGCGGTTACACCGGAAATTGTAGGGATGGCGCCAGGGGCGTACAACAAATAATATACATAACACGGGGTTTCTACGTGTCTCTCTCCTTCCGTCCTCTTTCCCTCCTCCCCCCTCTGTCTCTCTTTCTCTCCTCTCACTCGTACACACAAGCATGCATACATCCAAACATACAAGCACACACACAGACACACACACGCGCGCCTGCACGCATGCACACACACACGCACACACACAAATATAATACATACATACATCAACATACATCATACATGCATACATACATACATACATACATACATACATGCATACATACATACATACATACATATATACATACATACATACATATGTACGTACGTACATACATACATACACGCACACACACACACACATACAACACACGCACAAACACACGCACAAACACACATACACACACAAGCACACACACAAACACACAAGCGCAAACACACATACACGCGCAAACACAACAAGCACAAACACAACACAACACACACACACACACACACACACACACACACACACACACACAACACACGCACGCACGCACGCACGCACGTACACACACATCGAACCCTGAGCCTCATTAATGAGTATATTATATTTTACATCATTGCATGTGGCTATTCACTGTCATCACGTCCGGATGGAATGTGACAGCTACAGACAAACCCGAGACATAAAGATACTGCCTTTGCCTTGCTACATGTGTCACCCCCTCGGATCAAAACTGTTCACGTTCCTTTGATGGGCCAGTAATTTGAAATTCTGGAATAAATAACAATCTTGCTCCAAGATAAGGGTGTGGGGGGAGGTAAGTGGGATGACAAGGCGATGTGTGTGGAGGAAAGAGGGGCCTTTCACATGCCAAGAAAACGCTCTGCCACTGAGTTATATCCCCATACACACACACACACACACACACACACACACACACACACACACACACACACACACACGCACGCACGCACGCACGCACGCACAAACTATGCCACCAGAGGATTCACCCCACAACCCTAGTGTTATGAGCATGGCGTTCTAACAACTGAGCTAATGGGAGACAAGTAAGCTAATGGAGACAAGTGGGCTAATGGAGACAAGTAAGCTAATGGAGACAAGTGGGCTAATGGGAGACAAGTAAGCTAATGGGGGACAAGTGGGCTAATGGGAGACAAGTAAGCTAATGGAACAAGTAAGCTAATGGGGACACTGAGCTAAGACACTGAGCTAATGGGAGACAAGTAAGCTAATGGCAGACAATAAGCTAATGGAGACAGTAAGCTAATGGGAGACACCTGAGCTAATAGGAGACACCTGAGCTAATGGGAGACAAGTAAGCTAATGGGAGACAAGTAAGCTAATGGGAGACAAGTAAGCTAATGGGAGACAAGTAAGCTAATGGGAGACAAGTAAGCTTATATGGGAGACAAGTAAGCTTATATGGGAGACAAGTAAGCTTATATGGGAGACAAGTAAGCTTATATGGGAGACAAGTAAGCTTTAATGGGAGACAAGTAAGCTAATGGGAGACAAGTAAGCTAATGGAGACAAGTAAGCTAATGGAGACAAGTACTAATGGAGACAAGTAAGCTAATGGAGACACCTGAGCTAATGGAAACACCTGAGCTAATGGGAGACAACCAAACTAATGGGAGAACATATACCTTTTTTCCTTAATCCAGTTCATGGGAATGTGCAGGCTTAAGGCTTGTGCCATGATCATTCTGGATCTTCTCCATCACATAGTACACATGACGTTAATGCATATAGAATTCATTCCAAGCGCGGAGACGTCACCTTGAGAAACTGAAACTGAAACTGAAACTGTCTTCAACAGGAGTTCGCTATCCGCAAGCGTATGGGTATCAAAGAACTTCAGCAGAACCTGATGTCCGAGGTCATCAGCCGAGGTCAGCTGAACACGGAGAAGGCGGACTGGCTGTTGAAGGAGCACAAGAAACAGCAGGAGGCTGTGCACCGCATGTATGACGAAGAGATCTCCAGGCAACGGATGGCTCTGGAGGAAAAACTGGCCAGACGGAGAGCTCTGGCACAAACCAGTGTAAGTGTTGGTTGGGGGGGGGGGGAGGGAAGATGAGGGATGGAGTGGGTGGGCGGGTGAGGAATGACTGGGAAGGCTGTCTATCCGCCTGTCTGTCTAACGTCTTGTCTGTCTAACGCCTGTCTGTCTAACGCCTGTCTGTCTAACGTCTGTCTGTCTAACGCCTGTCTGTCTAACGCCTGTCTGTCTAACGCCTGTCTGTCTAACGTCCGTCTGTCTAACGTCTGTCTGTCTATCGTCTGTCTGTCTAACGCCTGTCTGTCTAACGCCTGTCTGTCTAACGCCTGTCTGTCTAACGTCTGTCTGTCTAACGCCTGTCATCTATCGCCTGTCTGTCTATCGTCTGTCTGTCTAACGTCTGTCTGTCTAACGTCTGTCTGTCTAACGTCTGTCTGTTTAACGCCTGTCTGTCTAACGCCTGTCTGTCTAACGCCTGTCTGTCTAACGCCTGTCTGTCTAACGTCTTTCTGTCTAACGTCTGTCTGTCTAACGCCTGTCTGTCTATCGTCTGTCTGTCTAACGCCTGTCTGTCTAACGCCTGTCTGTCTAACGCCTGTCTGTCTAACGCCTGTCTGTCTAACGTCGGTCTGTCTAACGTCTGTCTGTCTAACGTCTGTCTGTCTAACGCCTGTCTGTCTAACGCCAGTCTGTCTAACGCCTGTCTGTCTGTCTAACGCCTGTCTGTCTAACGTCTGTCTGTCTAACGTCGGTCTGTCTAACGCCTGTCTGTCTAACGTCTGTCTGTCTGTCTGTCTAACGCCTGTCTGTCTAACGTCTGTCTGTCTATCGTCTGTCTGTCTAACGCCTGTCTGTCTAACGCCTGTCTGTCTAACGCCTGTCTGTCTAACGCCTGTCTGTCTAACGCCTGTCTGTCTAACGTCGGTCTGTCTAACGCCTGTCTGTCTAACGCCTGTCTGTCTAACGTCTGTCTGTCTAACGCCAGTCTGTCTAACGCCTGTCTGTCTGTCTGTCTAACGCCTGTCTGTCTAACGTCTGTCTGTCTAACGTAAAACTATAGTAGAAGTGTGAATTTCCGACATGGCTGTTGTACGGATAATACTGAAATATCAACCACTTGTACTTGTAGCAGGAGTGTGTATTTCTGGTGCGATGCCATTTTGTTATTGTGAGGTTGTATAACTAACAACTGCTTTGATTCAGATTATGATACACAGAGACGGGGAATATAGAATTCATTCAAAGATCCTGGACCTATTTGAAAACACACAGGCCATGATAGCTAAGATACACCGTAAGCGCAAAATAAGAAAGACACTTACGTAGACAGATGGTGGGAGCGAGAGACAGACAGACACACAAACAAAGATGGACAGACAGATAGAAACGAAGAGATCTTTGGACTAATAATTTTATTGATTTTGTTATTCAAACAGGAAACACAAGAAGATGACCACGCCGACGTGCTAAATCTGCAAGCCACTCACGTAATGGCCTACTTGGACAAGGGGAAAAGGTAATCCATCTTACTTCAAAACAAACCTCATCAGAGTGGCTGCCAATGTTCAAGTTACTCATCATCATGTGCCCTGCCCGTATGGCGTTGGCGGTCATGGCTCCCCATACGAATCTATCCTTTTGTCGCTGCAAATACTTCTCCCACCCTCTCTGTCTTCACCCACTGACCAAGTCCGTCCAATATTTTCTCCCTGGGTATACCTGGTGTTCCTTTTCCCTCCAGCTTTCCTGCTGTGACTTGGTGTTCTAATTTCTCTTGTCAAATAAACTGTAGAATGCTGCTTGTCTTTCTTCATTAATGTTCTTTGTGTGTCTGCCTCTTTCAAGACTGTCTCGCTTGTTTTCTTTGCTGTCCACGGAAGATTTAACATTTTCCTTCATCATCATCATCATCAGGTGCCCTGCCGCATGGCGTTGGCGATCATGGACTTCCATCTGTCTCTATCTCTCGTTGCCCCCAGCATCTCCCCCACCCTCCTCGTCCCCAGCCACTCTGCAAGTCCGTCCAGCATTTTCTCCCTGGGTCTACCCGATGCTCTCCTTCCCTCCAGCTTTCCCGTTGTGACCAGGTGCTCCAAAACCCCCTTCCTCATAAAATGGCCTATAAATGTTGCCTGTGTTTTCCTAATCTTCTTTATGAGTGATCTACCTGTGTCTGCCTCCATCAAGACTGTCTCGTTTGTTTTCTTTGCTGTCCATGGAACTCTCAACATTCTTCTTAGAAACCACATCTCGGCTTCCTCAATCTTGCTCTGGCTTTGCTTGCTGACTGTCCACGCCTCACATCCGTATAACAGTATTGGTTCTACATAACATTCAAGGACTCTCTTCCTGATATTAATTGATATGCATTTGTTGATAAGAATGCTTGTCATCTTCTTGAATGCTGTTTTGGCTTGGCCGATTCTGCCAGCTATTTCCGATGTGCATCTGCCATCTGATGAAATGACCGTTCCCAACCGTTCGAAACCACATTAAATTTTCAGCTGTCTCACGGGTCTCCGTACGAATCTGTCTTTCTCTGCTGCAAGTTTATCTCCCACCCTTCTTGTCCCCACCCACACTGCAAAAGTGTCCAGTTTTTTCTCCCTGGGTCTACCTGGTGCTTTTTTTTCCCTCTAGCTTTCCTGTTGTGACCAGGTGTTCAAATTTCTTCTGCCTCGTAAAATGTCTTTTCCTAATCTTCTTCATTAATGTTCTGTTTGTGTTTGCTTTTCTCAAGATTGTCTCTTTTGTTTTCTGTGCTGTCCGCAGAACTCTGTAACATTCTTCCTATAATAATTATAATTAATAATTACAATATTTATATAGCGCAAAATCTTGATAAAATCAAATCTAAGCGCTGAAGCAGACACACACGCACGCACGCACGCACGCACGCACACACACGCACACACACACGCACACACACACACCACACACGCATGGCTATAAATGGGGAGAAAGAATAAAAGCAATAAAAGCAATAAAAGCAAGAATAAAAGCAATGGAAAATTATAGAGAGCATAGCATATACAATTATATATTATAACCATGTGATTCCCCTCCGAGCGGAGACAGGCTGCAGAGGGGGGGTTGAGTGAGGTTAGGATTTTATGCAGAGGAGAAAAGGTGGGTTTTGAGAGCGGACTTGAAGGAGACAAAAGTAGGTTGCTGACGGACTGAGAGAGGAAGTTTGTTCCAGGAGAGTGGACCAGAAACAGAGAAGGCTCGTGGACCATAGGTATTGAGCTTAGTGCGTGGAAAGCGAAAAGTCAGAGGATCGGAGGCAGAGCGGAGGGTACGTGAGGGAACATAGATCTCAAGTAGGCTTGACAGGTAATCGGGGGCTGCGTTATTGAGGCTTTTGTAGCACATGGTGTCTAGTTTGTATTGTATGCGCTTTGATACAGGGAGCCAATGAAGTTGTGCCAGGAGAGGAGATATGTGGTCAGCTTTTTTCTTTTTGAGTACAAGGCGTACAGCATTGTTTTGAATGCGCTGTAGGATGTGAATGGTGGAGGCAGGAAGACCAGACAGGAGTGAATTGCAATAGTCAATGCGAGACATTATGAAGAAGAGAACGAGTTTTGCAGTTGTTTCGACTTCCTAGAAGCCACATTTCAGCTGCCTGGATCTTGTTCTGACTTTGCGTGTTGATTGTCCAGGCCTCGCATCTGCACAACAGTATTGGTTCTATATAACACTGAAAAGTTTTCTTCCTGGTGTCCATTGATAGGCATTTGTGTTGATAATCTATTATTGTTTATTAGTTATTTATGTGCAATGTGTTAGACACCCACATACATAACTGTAACCTATTGTTGTGTTAATAATCTATTATCATTTATTAATTATTCTGTGTGTAATGTGATAGACATCCACATACATAACTGTAACCTATTGTTGTGTTAATAATCTATTATCATTTATTAATTATTCTGTGTGTAATGTGATAGACATCCACATACATAATTGTAACCCATGGTTGTGTTAATAATCTATTACCACATGTAAATTGTAACCTGTAGTTGTGTTAATAATCTATTACCACATGCATAATTGTAACCTGTAGTTGTGTTAATAATCTATTACCACATATATAATTGTAACCTATGGTTGTGTTAATAATCTATTACCACATGCATAATTGTAACCTGTAGTTGTGTTAATAATCTATTACCACATGCATAATTGTAATCCATGGTTGTGTTAATAATCTATGATCAAATATTCGTTATTTTTGTGTAATGTGTTAGACACTTACATGCATAATTGTAACCTGTAGTTGTGTTAATAATCTATGATCAAATATTGGTTATTTTTGTGTAATGTGTTAGACACTTACATGCATAATTGTAACCCATGGTTGTGTTAATAACCTATTATCAAATATTGGTTATTTTTGTGTAATGTGATAGACACTGACATACATTACTGTAACTCATAGTTAAGTGAGTAATCTATTATTATTTATTGGTTAGTTTGTGTTGTATGTGATAGACACTGACATACAGAACTGTAACTCATAGTTAAGTGAGTAATCTATTATTATTTATTGTTATTTTGTGTTGTATGTGATAGACACTGACATACAGAACTGTAACTCATAGTTGTGTTAATAATCTATTATTATTTATTGGTTATTTTGTGTTGTATGTGATAGACACTGACATACAGAACTGTAACTCATAGTTGTGTTAATAATCTATTATTATTTATTGGTTATTTTGTGTTGTATGTGATAGACACTGACATACAGAACTGTAACTCATAGTTGTGTTAATAATCTATTATTATTTATTGGTTATTTTGTGTTGTATGTGATAGACAATGACATACATAATAATAATAATAATGTTTATTTGTATAGCGCATATTCCATATAAAAACATGCTCACCAGCGCTTTACCTTTCGCAAGAAAGGCAAAAGGTGATAAAAAATGTTCACAATTACATACACAATAAGATAACAACAAACATTAAAGCTATACAAGTAAGAAGACACATAAGAAACCACAGAATATTAAAATTTAAACACTGACTTATGTAATGAAGAAAGATTAACAGATTTTTCATATGAATAAAGGGGCATACTGTGTTTATATATTGCTGCGTGTGTGTGCTTGCGTACGTGTGTGTGTACATGTGTGTGTGCGTGCGTGTGCGTTGTTGTGCGCTTGTGTTTGTAAGAATGTGTGTGTGTGTGTGTGTGTGTGTGTGTGTGTGTGTGTGTGTGTGTGTGTGTGTGTGTGTGTGTGTGTGTGTGAGAGAGAGAGAGAGAGAGAGAGTGTGTGTGTGTGCGTGTGCTATGTTTGCATGCTGTTACATAGCTGTAACTCATAGTTGTGTTAATAACCTATTATTATTTATTGGTTATTTTGTGTTGTATGTGATAGACACTGACATACATTACTGTAACTCATAGTTGTGTTAATAATCTATTATTATTTATTGGTTATTTTGTGTTGTATGTGATAGACACTGACATACATAGCTGTAACTCATAGTTGTGTTAATAATCTATTATTATTTATTGGTTATTTTGTGTTGTATGTGATAGACACTGACATACATTACTGTAACTCATAGTTGTGTTAATAATCTATGATCAAATATTGGTTATTTTGTGTTGTATGTGATAGACACTGACATACAGAACTTTAACTCATAGCTCAAGCTGTGTTAGATTTGAGAAGTTCTATACAACATGGGAGATAATTCTCAAGAGTTGTGTCCTTTGATTATATTATGAAAATTCTCCCTGCTTCCCTCTTATTTCTTTGGTATTACCTATATGCCTTGGAAGCAACCATGTATATGTTCTGTCTTGTCTATGTGTGTGTGTTTGGTCAGTTCAAAAATAAAAGACTATGTCAATCTTGAACATAAGACCAATATATTGTATGTATTTCTCTCCTCTCTCATAGTTGTGTGTAGGGTAGTTGCAGAGTATAAAGGTAGGCTTGGGCGCTCCTTTTATGAGGAGTGTTCTGAGCTTGCTGTTTTTGTACTTTGTATCTGCTTCTATGCTAGCTGAATGGGTAGCGTAAGCTGTGTTAGATTTGAGAAGTTCTATACAACATGGGAGATAATTCTCAAGAGTTGTGTCCTTTGATTATATTGTAACTTATAGTTAAGTTAGTAATCTATTATTACGCATTGGTTATTTCGTATTGTATGTGTCAGACACTGACATACATATCAACTTCTCAACTGTGACTTAATTCCATCTTCCATATCACTGAATGGGACAGACATCACCCTCTCCCAAAAAGTTAAGAATCTAGGTGTCACCATCGACAACACTCTTAACTTTCAGCAGCATGTCTCAAACATCTGTCGTGTCTGTTACCTTGAACTTCGTAGAATAGGTTCCATCCGTCATCTCCTTACTCTCGAAGCTACTAAAATATTAGTTTGTGCTTTCGTTCTTTCTCGTCTTGACTATTGTAATTCCCTTCTGTCTGGTTCCCCAAAACAGCTCCTTGACAAACTTCAGAAAGTACAGAACCATGCCGCTCGGCTAGTATTTCGGTCTTCCAAATTTCAGCATGTCTCTCCTCTTCTCCAAGACTTGCATTGGTTACCTGTGTTGAAAAGGATCCAACATAAAATTGCTGTTCAGTGCTTCAGATACTTCGACAATTCTATTCCCTCTTACCTGTCTGAATATCTTCAACTATACGTTCCATCTCGTCATCTTCGTACCTCAGCCGATACCCGCTTATTTCGAATCCCAACTTTTCGAACAAAATCATATGGTGAGCGATCCTTTTCTTTTCAAGCCCCTTCCTCATGGAATTCACTTCCCTACCCGCTGAGGCACAAAACAAGTCTTCAGTCATTTAAATCTGGCTTGAAAACGCATCTCTTTCCTCTCTGAAATTTATTAACCTAAAAGAGCTATGCTGTCTGCGCGCTAGCGTGCTTCTGTGTATGTTATTGCTGTGCGCCTATAGATATGTCTCGGGGTGGGAGGAGGATATGTGTGTGTGTGCCAGAGAGTAGGTACTAATATTTGATATTATTAACGGTGTGTATGTGCTTGTGGGATGGAGTGACAGAGGTCCGCCATGTGTGATGAAAATTATATTAGGCCTATGTTTCTATGTTCGATGTAATGTGTATTGTACAGTTTGTAAGCGCTTAGGGCTTTCCAGAAAGATTAGGCGCTCTAAATGCCCTTAATAATAATAATAATATCTGTAACCAATGGCAGGAACAGCATGGTCACATTGGAGCAGAGTGAGGAGTGGATTGAAGAGTTGAAGGTCACGGCACTGTCAATCAAGACAAACACAGAGACGGCCAAGGAAACCCAGGAGGAAGAACTGCACAAGAAACTGTCTCAGGCGAAAGTCACACAGATCAGTGATCTGGTGGGTAACAGGTGGTTGTTTTTTAACCCTTGGGTTTCCTCGACCTACTTGCCAGCTATGATTGGGATGAGAGATGTTAAGGGGTTAATTAGGTCAAAACGCCGAGTTTGAGTGTGTGTGTGTTTGTGTGTTTGTGTGTGTGTGTGTGTGTGTGTGTGTGTGTGTGTGTGTGTGTGTGTGTGTGTGTGTGTGTGTGTTTCCATGTCGTCTCTCTGTGTCTCAGTCTGTCTCTGTTTCTCTCTGTCTCTGTCAGTCTGGTCGTTCTCTCTCTCTCTCTTTTTCTTTTCTCTCTCTCCCTCTCTGTCTCTCCCTCTCTGTCTCTCTCTCTCTCTCTTTCTCTCTCTCTCTGTGCCTGTTTATGTCTGTCTGTCTGTCGTCTGTCTGTCTCTCTCTCTCTCTCTCTCTCTCTCTCTCTCTCTCTCTCTCTCTCTCTCTCTCTCTCTCTCTCTCTCTCTCTCTGTGTGTCTGTTTTTCAATCCTCTGTACGTGTACGTGTGTAAACCTAGGTATAGTAATCAGTATTATTTCAAGATGCTTATATGTTATTTTTTTGTTGATTTCTTACAATGTGTACTCTAGTCCTACGCTAGGCAAGGGCTAGATGTTAGCAAAGTCAGGCTGATTTAATCTATGGCGCTCGTAAACAAAAAGTATTACTTATCTTTTCTTAGCTTAGCTTATTTCACTCAACCTTTTATCATCTCTCCGTTCCTCCTTCGTGTGCATGGAGTAGATTTTGTGTGAGTATGAACGATTGGTACTCTACAAACATCAATTATTTAGTCTTTCTTCTTTTTCTCGATTTACGTTGAACTACAATTCCTTATTTGTCATTATTTATTCAACATTTGTTTGACCTTAAGTGCATAAATATCTTCTCTTCCAATTTTGGTTGAGTTCATATAAGTTTTCTTCACCACTCTCTTTTCTCATTTCTTTTGCATTCGTATTGTTTCTGTTTGGGGTTCCAGACGAAGAAACACAACGCAGAGATTCAGGAATATGTCAGCACGAACAAGTCGAAGCAAAAGGAGGGCCCAGTGGGTAAGGTCAAAGTTCATTCCATGGTCTTTGTGGTGATTTGGGGATGTAATAAACAAAAATCAATCCTAACGTCTACCCAGCAAAATACATCATGTAACTCATTATCTGATATCTGACTGACTGTCTATTTGTCTGTCTATCTGACTGCCTGTCTATTTGATTGTCTATCTGACTACCTGTCTATTTGACTGTCTATCTGACTGCCTGTCTATTTGATTGTCTATCTGACTATCTGACTGCCTCTCTATTTGACTATCGACTGCCTGTCTATTTGACTATCTGTCTGACTGCCTGTCTATTTGACTGTCTATCTGTCTATCTGACTACCTGTCTATTTGACTGTCTATCTGACTGCCTGTCTATTTGACTGCCTGTCTATTTGACTGCCTGTCTATTTGACTGACTATCTGTCTATCTGACTGCCTGTCTATTTGTCTGTCTATCTGACTGCCTGTCTATTTGACTGTCTATCTGACTGCCTGTCTATTTGACTGTCTATCTGACTACCTATTTGATTGTCTATCTGTCTGTCTGACTGCCTGTCTATTTGACTGTCTATCTGACTGCCTGTTTATTTGACTGTCTATCTAACTACCTGTCTATTTGACTGTCTATCTGACTACCTGTCTTTTGATTGTCTGTCTATCTGACTACCTGTCTATTTGACTGTCTATCTGACTATCTGACTACCTGTCTATTTGACTATCTGACTGCCTGTCTATTTGACTGTCTATCTGACTATCTGACTACCTGTCTATTTGACTGCCTATCTGACTACCTGTCTATTTGACTGTCTATCTGACTGCCTGTCTATTTGACTGTCTATCTGACTACCTGTCTATTTGACTATCTGACTGCCTGTCTATTTGACTATCTATCTGACTGCATGTCTATCTGTCTGTCTGTCTGACTGACTGTATCTGACTGTCTATCTGACTGCCTGTCTATTTGACTGCCGGCCTGTCTTTCTATCTGTCTGTCTATCTGAGCGTCTATCTGAGCGTCTATCTGCATGTATATCTATCTGTTTATCTGGCTGTCTGTCTATATGACTGCCAGTCTGACTGTGTATTTGACTGCCTATGTGACTGCCTATGTGACTGCCTATGTGACTGCCTATGTGACTGCCTATGTATCTAATGCCTGTCTGTCTATCTGCCTATTTGACTAGCTGTCTATCTGACTACCTGCCTATCTTTGTGCCTCTCTATATGACTGTCTGTCTCCATATTTATTTGTCCATGTATGACCCAAACGTACCATGACGTTCAACAGATCCAATCTCCTACGTGGATGGCCTGCTGAAGCTGAAGTCCCAGCACAGACTGGAGCTGGCCAACCTGGAGAACAAGCTGGACGAGGAGCACGCGCAGCAACTGACGGCTGTCAGACAGCAACTGGCTGAAGTGGCCATGGACAAGATGGATCATTTACAGCAAGACATCAAACACAAAATGCAGTCTGAAGGTTAGTAGGCTGTGTAAGGCGTGTGTGTGTGTGTGTGTGTGTGTGTGTGTGTGTGTGTGTGTGTGTGTGTGTGTGTGTGTGTGTGTCTGTGTGTGTGTTTGTGTGTGTGTGAGTTTATATCTGTGTATGTGTGTGTGTTTGTGCATCTGTGTATGTTTACATATGTATGTGTATGTGTGCGTGTATCTATGTATATGTATATATGTATGTGTATGTGTGTGTGTATCTGTGTATGTGTATGCGTTGTGTGTGTATGTGAGAGTATCTGTGTGTGTTTATGTATGTATGTGTATGTGTGTTTAGATCTGTGTATGTGTATGTGTGTGTGTGTGTAGGCGTATGTTTATATATGCATGTGTATCAGTGTTTGTTTATATAATTATGTATGTGTATGTGTGTGTATTTGTGTATGTGTATGTGTATGTGTGTGTGTGTGTGCCTCTGTGTGTGTGTGTGTGTGTGTGTGTATCTGTGTATGTTTATGTGTATATGTGTATGTGTGTGTGTGTACGTGTGTGTATGTGTGTGTGTGTGTGTGTGTGTGTGTGTGTGTGTGTGTGTGTGTGTGTGTGTGTGTGTGTGTGTGTGTGTATGTGAACTCTGCAGTCGCAATGTTGATTTCTGTCACGTCTGTCCAGCGTATGAGGCCTAGTCATTTATCTTCTTCGTCTGTAGTCTAAGGTAGATGTTACATCTGTTGTACTCATGTGTGTATGTGCACGTCGTTCCGGTTGTTGACCCCCGATGTGCAGGCGTTATGATGCTGCATAGTCTGCACACTTGTTACTTGTGCTTTCGGTGATAAGATTGTAGGAAACGTTGATGAGATGAACTAAGTAACATAACTCTTGAGAGTCACGGAGTTATCTCCCATGTAGAATGCCCAAGTTACCCATATATCCTGTAACTACGCCTTGGAAGCAACCCTGTATATGTTCTGTCTTGTCTATGTGTGTGTGTTTGGTCAGTTCAAGAATCAAAGACTGTGTCAATCTTGAACATAAGACCAATATATTGTATGGATTTCTCTCCACCATCGTGGTTGTGTGTAGCGTAGTTGCAGGGTATATGGGTAACTTGGGCATTCCTTTTTAAGGAATGTTCTGAGCTTACCACTTTATGCTTTGTGGCTGCGTCTATGCTAGCTGAATGGGTAGCGCAAACTGTGTTGGGTTTGAGAAATTCTACATGGGAGATAACTCCGTGACTCTCAAGAGTTATGTTACTTAGTTGATATTTAAAATTCTCCCTGCTTCCCTCTTATTTCCGTTGATGAGATGAGTTTATACTTTGCGGCTGAATGTGTGTGTGTGTGTGTGTGTGTGTGTGTGTGTGTGTGTGTGGTTGTGTGTGTGTGTGTGTGTGTGTGCGTGCGTGCGTGCGTGCATGCGTGTGTGTGTGTGTAAGTGCGCTTGCGTGCGTGTATATGTGTGTGAGTGTGCGTGTGTGTGTATGTGTTAAGGTAGGATGCACATTCATTGCAATGTAGCCAAGGTTGTTTCAATGACGAACTGATACAATTTTACATAACAAACAAAATCCGGACGATCTGTACCTTGCCAGCCCACGGGCTTATGTGAAGGCTAAAAACTTATACCATTATCATTTTAGATCTTCCCCATCACATGGGCATCAGTGACGTCAGTGTGTGAGGAATTCATTCCCAGCATGGACATGTTGTCTTGAGAAACTGAAACTGAAACTGAAACTGAAACTAAGTCAAGTTGGCGATAACGATGAGTTATGATTGCAGAGAAGTGACTGACAGCTTCCAGTGGATGGGAACTGGCTGGAGAAGTGTATTTTGGTGCAGAGATAGGGTGCCGGAAAGTGCAGTGATAGACAACATAAAACCTAAACCCCAAGACCTGACCAGCCAGTAAAGCTTTTTGCACAGATCTAAGGCAATGATTGTTTTTGGCTTTTCATCGCTTACTGCAGGTGGTGTGGGTCATATGGAATCGTTAAAGCGCTATAAAGTCGTTTGGGACCAAAACACACTTTTTTTTTATCCGGGCAAGAGATGTGTTTCTAAATATACTGCCGAGATTTTCCAAAGTGTACGTACGAGCAATCCATCATATATTTCTAAATAGACTGCCAAGATTTTCAAAGTGTACGTACGAGCAATCCATCATATGTTTCTAAATAAACTGCCGAGATTTTCAAAGTGTACGTACGAGCAATCCATCATATGTTTCTAAATAGACTGCCAAGATTTTTAAAGTGTACATACGGGCAATCTATCATAGCTTCGAGGAATAGATGAGCACTTGCTTAGTTGAATTGGTGGCTTGGTGAATTAATGGTGTATCTATGTCTCTGTCAAAACTGTTACTGCAAAATCTTTTCCTCCCACATCAGAGGTATTCATGAACGAACTAACAGTCCGAAAAGAGTGATATCTGTGAGTGTTCCTTTCCTTGAAATCAGTTTGTCTGAGGTGTGATGGCATTTTTTGTTTCTTTGTTATACTCATATGTAGAGTATGTTTGATACTGTTTCTTCGAATCAAGTTGGCCTAAGTTTCAGTTTCAGTTTCAATTTCTCAACATGACGTCTCCGTGCTCGGAACGAATTCCACATGCACTGACGTCACAGGTGCCATGTGTATTGTGATCATGGCACAAGCCTTAAGCCTGCACACAAACCCATGAGCTGGCCAGGTCCTGAGGCCCTACCTAGACTATGTTTTACCTAGTGTATATTTTGTACTGGTATTTTATCAGCCTATCACTGGAATAATCTTGGTTACATGTAAATGACATGTGTATCTGTGTACCTTACCTTCAAAAAAAGGAAAATGTATAAAGTAAACAAATAAATAATTAAATGTCTGAATCACAACGCAACTAGGTATTCTGTATAAACTCGTCTCACGTGACAGAAAAAACACCCCCACCCCCCACCCCAGTCAATGCACCTAAAGAGAGCAAAACTGATTCTGTGAGTAGTTGGTTTTTACAGAACGCTGAGATCACTGTCTCTGGAACTGTACTCATCCTCTTGTTTATCTGTACTCAGGAATGACAGAGAAGGCAGTGTTTGCCCTGATGAAGAAACACGAGACAGAGATGGAGAATCTTCGTCGGTCTCAGGAGAAAAACAGACGACGAGAAGAGGAAAAGCTGAAGGTATGCACTGACCATTCACGTCAGTCCAAAAACCATTTGACGGGGGCACAACAGTCAAGTAGTTAAGATGCCAGGTTTTCAATCAGAGAATCTGGTTTCGACCCTTTCTTGGTACCTCCCGCTTGGTGGGTAAAGGGTGAAGGTTTTTCCATCTCCCAAGTGAGCATGTGAGCAGACCTGTTATGCCTACACCTCTTCTGTGTGTGTACGCACGCAGGACATCAAATACGCACGTTAAAGATCCTGTAAGTCATGTCAGTGTCTGGTGGCTTATGGGAATTACGAAACCCACACAACGTACACGATCACTGAAGATGGTGTGTACAGACTGTGACACACATGCCAGACAAACCGGAACGCTATGAGGAAGAAGAAAACAGTTGGACTGTTTATAAAAGGTGTACATATTGAAAACGATTTTTTTTATAATAATAATGATAATAATTACAATATTTATATAGCGCAGAATCTTGATAAAAATCAAATCTAAGCCCTGACATACACATACGCACGCATGCACACACACGCACTAACGCACACACACACATACACATGGCTATAAATGGGGAAAAAGAAGAAAAGCAATGGAAAATTATGTATAAGTGTACAAAAAATGAAATCAATAGAAAACATATTACATACAAATATATATTACAATGTGATTCCACACCGAGTGGAGACAGGCTGCAGTGGGGGTTGAGTGAGGTCACAACAGACCTGGTAGACATACAGCATAAAGATGTAAATGTTATTAATGTTATTATTGTATTGTAATCAGGAGAAGCTAGCACGTACGTAAAGCACGAGGATATGAATGTTATTATTGTGGTATTACAATCAGAAGCTGGCATATAGACAGATGGCATAAGGATGTGAATGTTATTATCGTGGTATTATAATCAAGTTAAGCTGGTATGTGTACATGTGGCAGATTATCTGATATGCTATTATTCTGGTATTATAATGAGAAGAAGCCGACTATACGGAGAAGCTGGCATGTATATACACGTCATAATATCTGATATGTTGTTATTCTGATATTACAATCAGGAGAAGCTGGCATATATACATATGGCTGGCATATATACATATGGCTTGTTGTTATTCTTGTATCAAAATCAGTAGGAGCTGGCAATACGGCGTAAGGATATGAATGTTGTTATTGTGGTTTTACAATCAGTAGGAGCTGGCTATACGGCATAAGGATATGAATGTTGTTATTGTGGTATTACAATCAGTAGGAGCTGGCAATACGGCGTAAGGATATGAATGTTGTTATTGTGGTATTACAATCAGTAGGAGCTGGCTATACGGCATAAGGATATGAATGTTGTTATTGTGGTTTTACAATCAGTAGGAGCTGGCTATACGGCGTAAGGATATGAATGTTATTATTGTGGTATTACAATCAGTAGGAGCTGGCTATACGGCGTAAGGATATGAATGTTGTTATTGTGGTATTACAATCAGTAGGAGCTGGCTATACGGCATAAGGATATGAATGTTGTTATTGTGGTATTACAATCAGGAGGAGCTGGCAATACGGCGTAAGGATATGAATGGTATTATTGTGGTATTACAATCAGTAGGAGCTGGCTATACGGCGTAAGGATATGAATGGTATTATTGTGGTATTACAATCAGGAGGAGCTGGCAATACGGCGTAAGGATATGAATGGTATTATTGTGGTATTACAATCAGGAGGAGCTGGCAATACGGCGTAAGGATATGAATGGTATTATTGTGGTATTACAATCAGTAGGAGCTGGCAATACGGCGTAAGGATATGAATGGTATTATTGTGGTATTACAATCAGTAGGAGCTGGCTATACGGCGTAAGGATATGAATGTTGTTATTGTGTATTACAATCAGTAGGAGCTGGCTATACGGCGTAAGGATATGAATGGTATTATTGTATTACAATCAGTAGGAGCTGGCATACGGCGTAAGGATATGAATGGTATTATTGTGGTATTACAATCAGTAGGAGCTGGCAATATGGCGTAAGGATATGAATGGTATTATTGTTGGTATTACAATCAGTAGGAGCTGGCTATACGGCGTAAGGATATGAATGGTATTATTGTGGTATTACAATCAGTAGGAGCTGGCATACGGCGTAAGGATATGAATGGTATTATTGTGGTATTACATCAGTAGGAGCTGGCAATACGGCGTAAGGATATGAATGGTATTATTGTGGTATTACAATCAGTAGGAGCTGGCAATACGGCGTAAGGATATGAATGTTATTATTGTGGTATTACAATCAGTAGGAGCTGGCTATACGGCGTAAGGATATGAATGGTATTATTGTGGTATTACAATCAGTAGGAGCTGGCTATACGGCGTAAGGATATGAAATGTTTGTTATTCTGTTATTCATTATATCAGTAGGAGCTGGCAATACGGCGTAAGGATATGAATGGTATTATTGTGGTATTACAATCAGGAGGAGCTGGCTCGCAGACGGAAAGAGGTGGCCAACAGACGGGAGAAAGAACGTCAGGAACAAGAGGATTTGAGAGAACATGAGGCAGACATCATAGAGTGAGTGTTTTGGTGCTATTTTGTTCCTTTGTTTCTTTCCGTCTTTCTTTGTTTCTTTGTTTTTGTTTGTTTCTTTGTTCTTTGTTTGTCGTTTGATGATGATGACGACGACGATGATGACGATAACGATGATGATGATGACGACGATGATGACGATAACGATGATGATGATGATGACGACGATGATGACGATAACGATGATGATGATGATGATGATTGCCTTTACTATTGCTATCAGATGTATCTTTGACTTTGGACTGGATTGGATTTGTTTTTGTCGCAACAGAATTTTTTGGCGTGAAATGCGGTTTTCTCTTCCCGGAGAAAGCACACCGCCATGGGACGGCGCCATTTCTTTCATACATGTATTTTTATTTGCCTATCAAAATTGTTATTTCAACACGAATTTTGTCCGGAGAGCTCTTTTGTTGCCATGGGATCTTTAACGTGCATTAGGTAAGTGCAACTTCACGCTAGACCTCGAGTCATCATCATCATTTTATGAGACGAGCAAAGACTGAAACTGTTTGTGGGGAGGACGAGGAGATTGAGGAAGAGATGGAGGATTGTTGTCACCGCCATTGCTGACAACGTTTTATTGTTTTTGGTGTCAGTAGTGATGATGGTGATGATGATGATAATGATGATGATGACGATAAATGGTGACAGATGGTGGTGATGATGATGATGGTGGTGGTGGATTTGATGGTGGTGATTATGGTGATGATGGTGGTGATGATGATGATGACGGTAATTATGTTGATGATAATCGTGATAATGGTGATAATTTGGTAGTGGTGGTGATGGTGGTAGTGGCGGTGGTGGGAGTGATGATGATGACGATGACGATGATTGCCATTCCCATTAGGCCTAACCATGCCTTGCTTTTGGTGTGCAGAAAACTGGTGAACAGCCAGCTGTGCATGTCAGACGCAGAGAAGGACAGAATTATGAAGGAACACGAGAAACACATGGTGCTGCTGGAGAATAGGTAAATAGGTTTAGCCAGTAAACCTTTTGTTGTTGTGTTGTGTTTGTGTTTGTGTGTCGTGTCGTGCGGTGTTGTGTTGTGTTGTGCTGTGGTGTGGTGTGGTTTTTGGTGTGTGTGTTCGTAAGTTATTTCTTTTAACGTCTATTCACATGTGTGCTTTCAGACGGGGAAAAAAGAATGGATAGACAAAAAATAATGAATCAATAATACATAAATAAGCAAAGAAATAACTCAATCAATCAATCAATCAATAGATGAATAAATAAACAAGATAGAGAAATGTCTGTAGGGTAAATGAATCTATGAAATTACAAAGAGGGAAGCAGGGAGAATTTTAAATATCAACTAAGTAACATGACTCTTGATAGTAGGAGTTATCTCCCATGTAGAACTTCTCAAATCCAACACAGTTTGCGCTACCCATTCAGCTAGCATAGACGCAGCTGCAAGGCATAAAATTGTAAGCTCAGGAATGTTCTGAGCTTATAATTTTATGCCTTGCAGCTGCATCTATGCTACTCCTACTCTCAAGAGTTATGTTACTTAATTAAAATAAGGTAACGTTAAATAATTTAACGAACAAGAGAAGAGTAATCTGAACATTAGAACGATCAGGCTTAAAATCAATCAGTGTGTACAGAGTTGTGTATATGTGTGTGTGTGTGTGTGTGTGTGTGTGTGTGTGTGTGTATGTTGTGTGTGATATGTGTGTGTGTATGGTGTGTGTATGTGTGTGTATATGTGTGTGTTGTGTGATTGTGTGTTGTTGTGTATGTGTGTAGTGTGTGTGTTGTGTGTGTGTATGTGTGTGTATGTATGTGTGGTGTATGTGTGTGTGTGTATGTGTGTTGTATGTGTGTGTATGTGTTGTATGTGTGTTATGTGTGTGTGTATGTGTGTGTGTATGTGGTGTGTGTGTATGTGTGTGTGTATGTGTGTATGTGTGTATGTATGTGTGGTGATGTGTGTGTGTGTATGTGTGTGTTATGTGTATGTGTGTGTGTGTATGTGTGTGTATGTGTGTGTATGTGTGTGTGTGTGTATGTGTTGTGTGTTGTGTATGTGGTGTGTGTGTAGTGTATGTGGTGTGATGTGTGTGTATGTGTGTGTGTGATGTGTGTGTATGTGTTGTGGTGTGTATGTGCGTGGTGCTGTGTATGTGTTGTGTGTGTATGTTGTGTATGTGTGTTGTATGTGTAATGTTGTTGTGTGGTGTTTGTGTGTGTATTGTATGTGTGTGTGATGTGTGTGTGTGTATGTGTGTTATGTGTATGTGTGTGTGTGCGTGTGTGTGTATGTGTAGTGTGTGTATGTGTGTATGTGGTGTGTATGTGTGTTGTGAGTGTGAGTGTTTGTGTGTATGTGTGTGTGGTACGTGTGTGTGTCTGTGTTGTTTGTAGTGTATGTGTGTGTGTTTCGTCTGTCTGCTGTCTGTGTGAGTGTTTGACTGGTGTCTAGACTTACACATACAATGAACATGGCAGTATTACCGTAATAACCGTGTCACTGTTGTCTTGTTCCTGGTGAACAAACTACAGCAGGTATTACCATAACTAACCGTGTCATTGTTGTCTTGTTGCTGTGTGAACAAACTACAGCAGTATTACCATAACTAACCGTGTCAATGTTGTCTTGTTGTGGTGAACAAACTACAGCAGGTATTACCGAACTAACCGTGTCACACTGTTGTCTTGTTGCTGGTGAACAAACTACAGCAGTATACGTACTAACCGTGTCACTGTTGTCTTGTTGTTGGTGAACAAACTACAGCAGGTATTACCGTAACTAACCGTGTCACACTGTTGTCTTGTTGCTGGTGAACAAACTACAGCAGGTATTACCGTGACTAACCGTGTCATGTTGTCTTGTTGTTGGTGAACAAACTACAGCAGGTATTACCGTAACTAACCGTGTCACACTGTTGTCTTGTTGCTGGTGAACAAACTACAGCAGGTATTACCATAACTAACCGTGTCAATGTTGTCTTGTTGCTGGTGAACAAACTACAGCAGGTATTACCGTAACTAACCGTGTCACTGTTGTCTTGTTGTTGTGAACAAACTACACCAGGTATTACCATAACTAACCGTGTCACTGTTGTCTTGTTGCTGGTGAACAAACTACAGCAGGTATTACCGTAACTAACCGTGTCACACTGTTGTCTTGTTGCTGGTGAACAAACTACAGCAGGTATTACCGTGACTAACCGTGTCACTGTTGTCTTGTTGTTGGTGAACAAACTACAGCAGGTATTACCATAACTAACCGTGTCACTGTTGTCTTGTTGCTGGTGAACAAACTACAGCAGGTATTACCGTAACTAACCGTGTCAATGTTGTCTTGTTGCTGGTGAACAAACTACACCAGGTATTACCATAACTAACCGTGTCAATGTTGTCTTGTTGCTGGTGAACAAACTACAGCAGGTATTACCGTAACTAACCGTGTCACTGTTGTCTTGTTGTGTGAACAAACTACACCAGGTATTACCGTAACTAACCGTGTCATTGTTGTCTTGTTGTTGTGTGAACAAACTACAGCAGGTATTACCGTAACTAACCGTGTCAATGTTGTCTTGTTGCTGGTGAACAAACTACAGCAGGTATTACCGTAACTAACCGTGTCATTGTTGTCTTGTTGCTGGTGAACAAACTACAGCAGGTATTACCGTAACTAATCATGTCAGTGTTGTCTTGTTGTTGTAACAGCCTAACGTTGAACAAATTACGGCAGCAGCACTCCCTGGAAGAACGCCTCAAACAGAAGCGTGCCCAGCAGATGAGTCGGCTACAGGCACAGCAAAAGACTGAAATGATCGTGAGTGTAGCACTCCAGTCACAGCAGACTTGTCATACAATACAGTCTAGTTCATTATATACAGCGCAATATAATACGATACGGTACGATACATTACTATACAACACAACACAATACAATAATAATAATAATAATAATAATAATATAAATAATTAAATATTTATATAGCGCAAAATCTTGATAGAAATCAAATCTATGCGCTGAACATACACATACGCACGCGCGCACACACACGCACACACACACTCACACATGGCTATAAATGGGGGAAAAGAATAAAAGCAATGGAAAATTATAGAGAGCATATTATATACAAATATATATTACAATGTGATTCCACTCCGAGCGGAGACAGGCTACAGAGGGGGATGAGTGAGGTCAGGATTTCATGCAGAGGAGAAAAGGTGAGTTTTGAGAGCGGACTTGAAGGAGACAAAAGTAGGTTGCTGACGGACTGAGAGAGGAAGTTTGTTCCAGGAGAGTGGACCAGAAACACAACACAATACAACACAACACAATACATACCGTACCAACATCCCATACCATACCATACCATACCATACCATACCATACCATACCATACCATACCATACCATACCATACCATACCATACCATTTGATGCGATACGATACGTTACGATACGATATGAAATGATACGATATTCAATGATACAGTGCAGTACGGTACAATACATACATATACTACTGTATGGTAAGATGTGCAGTAATTATCATACAGCTTTATACGGTATGCTATCATACAGTACAATGTAATACAACACAATACAGTGCGACACAACACAATATAATACAAAACAATACAATAAATAAATGCTATATACAATACAGTACAAAACAAAAAGCAGAAGTGTGAAAAACGCAATAAACTGAGTGATATACCCTGCCGTACAACACAATATCATATCATACAAAAAGCAGAATTGAGAGGGGAAAAAACAGTAACAGACAAAAAAAAAAAATACTACAATACAACACAACACAAATACAATACAATACAATACAACACAAACACAACACAATACAATACAATACAAACAAACAACACAACAATCAATACAATACAACACAACAACAAACAATACAATCAAACAATACAACACAACACAATACAATACAACCACAACACACAAACAACACAACACATACAATACACAACACAACACAACAATACAAAACAACACAATACAACACAACACAACAACACAATCAACAACACAATACAAACAACACAACACAATACAACAAACACAATACAATACAACACAACACAATACAACACAACACAATACAACACAACACAATACAAACAACAACACAATACAATACAACACAATACAACACAATACAATACAACACAATACAATACAACACACACAATACACAACACAACACAATACAATACAACACAACACAATACAATACAACACAATACAACACAATACAAACAATACAATACAATACAACACAAACAATACAACACAATACACAACACAACACAATACAATACAATACAACACAACACAATACACAACACAACACAACAACACAACACAACAAATACAACACAACACAATACAATACAACAACACAAACAATACATCAACACAAACAATACAATACAATACAACACAATACAACACAATACAATACAACACAACACAAACAACAACAACACAATACAACACAATACAACACAATACAATACAACACAACAAACAATACAACACAACACAATACAACACAACAATACAACACAACACAATACAAACAATACACATACAAACACAATACAACAATACAACACAATACAATACAACACAGACAATACAACAATACAACACAATACAATACAACACAAACAATACAACACAACACAACACAATACAACACAATACAATACAATGCAGTACAATAATAATAATAATAATAATTACAATATTTATATAGCGCAAAATCTTGATAAAATCAAATCTAAGCGCTGAAGCAGACACACACGCAAGCACGCACGCACGCACGCACGCACACACACACACGCACGCACACACACACACACACACACACACACACACACGCATGGCTATAAATGGGGAGAAAGAATAAAAGCAATAAAAGCAAGAATAAAACAATGGAAAATTATAGAGAGCATAGCATATACAATTATATATTATAACCATGTGATTCCCCTCCGAGCGGAGACAGGCTGCAGAGGGGGGGGGGGGTTGAGTGAGGTTAGGATTTTATGCGGAGGAGAAAAGGTGAGTTTTGAGAGCGGACTTGAAGGAGACAAAAGTAGGTTGCTGACGGACTGAGAGAGGAAGTTTGTTCCAGGAGAGTGGACCAGAAACAGAGAAGGCTCGTGGACCATAGGTATTGAGCTTAGTGCGTGGAAAGCGAAAAGTCAGAGGATCGGAGGCAGAGCGGAGGGTACGTGAGGGAACATAGATCTAAGTAGGCTTGACAGGTAATCGGGGGCTGCGTTATTGAGGATTTTGTAGCACATGGTGTCTAGTTTGTACTGTATGCGCTTTGATACAGGGAGCCAGTGAAGTTGTGCCAGGAGAGGAGATATGTGGTCAGCTTTTTTCTTTTTGAGTACAAGGCGTACAGCATTGTTTTGAATGCGCTGTAGGATGTGAATGGTGGAGGCAGGAAGACCAGACAGGAGTGAATTGCAATAGTCAATGCGAGACATTATGAAGAGAGAACGAGTTTTGCAGTTGTTTCGACAGAGAGATACTTCCTGATCAGCCTTATACGATGGAGATGATAGTAGCAAGATCTGGCAGTTTGAGAAACACAACACAACACAACACAATACAACACAACACAACACAACACAATACAATACAATACAATACACAACACAACACAACAACACATACAAACACAACACAACACACATCAACACAACACAACACAACACACAGTACAAACAACAACACAACACAACACAATGCAGTACAACACAACACAAAAACAACACAAACAACACAACACAACACAACAACCACAACACAATCCAGTACAACACAACAACAACACAACAAACACAAACAACACAACACAACAAACACAACACAACACACAACACACCACAACACACAACACAAAACAACACAACACAATGCAGTACAACAAAAGAAGAGGAATGTAAAACCACAACAGGAGACAGATAAAATATTATACTGACGTGCACTGAAAACGTTGGATAACTCGTCACATCACAGCTTGGAACCGTATAGCTAAAAGGTAACACCAACAACTTGTGAAAGAATGGTGCACAGTGCAGAGTTTTCCTAACAAGCCTGAGCCAACATCTAAAAATAATAACATGTGTCTTCGTTTTGTTGTTCAGAAGAGGAACAGGGCGGCAGACAACAATGGAGAGGATGACGATGAACGCCGCCAGGCTGCTGTCGATCTGATGAAGAAACACGCTGAACAACGTATCGCCGTCATGCAGGGCCAGCAACTCAACATTGATGACGAACTGGAGGAGGTGAGAAAACGTTGAAGAGCGTATCATCTGATGATGGTCAGAATGGAAAGCTGATTTTTCTAGGAACATGTTTATAGTTTTATATAAACCACTTTCTCTATTTCACTGCATTCTCGCGAATGTTATCATTGTACATCATTGTAAATTGTTCACTAATGATAAACGTGTTTAACATCTAAAAACTAGTTTATTCACTGTATAACGGTAAAAAGACATCCGTAAATCTCTGCATCGCTGTCAGTTAGGATCTTTTTGTATATAAAGACAGGGCGGTGTAGTAGGCTACTCCCGTCACCTCACCAGTCTTCCTTCTATCCCTTTTGTGTTTTTGTCTTTTCTTGTGTTGTTTTCCTCAAAGTTATCTCCTCCTGCTCGAAGAAACAACAGGAAGCTTAGCTGTTCTTCCACTAATTTTTGTATTCGTTGTTTGACGTTCGCTATTTGTTGTCTTACATTTGCGCTTGACAAAGGCCACTTGGCCGAAAACTAGTTCCTGCCTTGTCTTATTCATATTCATGCTCATATTCATATTCATTTTTTCACAGTGGATTTACTATATGAAGCGCAGGTTGCTCTTCCCTTTGAGAGTATATATATATATATATATTTTACGTTCAAATATTAGCATAATAGCATATCAGGCATCAAACGAACCAATCAAATTTGAATATTATCTCTTTGGCATATTTATCACAGTTTGTACGGTACTAATACTGATCCAATTCAAGTCATCGTTCAAATCGGCTCTCAACGTGAGCGTTCTCGCTTGCCCTTGTCGCATGTGGAATCCGTTGTCGTCGAAGTCGATCAGGAGCATGCCGAGGGGCGACTGTGACCTATTTTGCATCCGGAGGACGTGGCCAATGAGTCGAAGTCTCCGTTTGCGTAGTGTTTGAGAGTGCGTCGCCGCAGTGCAGCGCCACCCATTTTTTAACCAAAACTGTAGAAAGGCAAGAAGACTAAATAGCTTTCAAGGGGAGGAACCTGGGAAATCAACCTATTTCACGAGTGTTTTATTTCAGGGCTGCCGGGCAAAAGCCCTGTTCATTACTATTTTCAACTGCCGTGGGTCTTTGGCATGCGCTGGCCAGAATCTACACGGGTCCGACTTGTTTTTACGTCCCCTTCCGAAGGACTAGACGTTCAGTTGATTTTCTGGTCAAACTGAGGAGAAAAATTTGAGACCTTTACGGGAAACGAACCCTGAAACCTCGAGTTTAATTGTTGGCAGGCGAACGTCTGAACCATCCTGCCACCTTTCTCTATTACATGAAATAAGCGTTTTGATTCAATTTTCTTGCTGTGGTTTGTTTGTTTGTTTGTTTGTTTGTTTGTTTTGTTTGTTTGTTTGCTTCAATGTTTTTTTTTCTGATTCCTCAAAGGTTTCTGTTTCGTTTTTAGCGTCTTTCTGTCTGTCTGGTCACACCACTACAAGGGAAACAATCCTTCTTTCCTTCTTTTGGAGTTATGACATTCTATACGGGTACATTTGCTTTACTTGGTAGTCGGCTCTTGGCAATCACTCGTTTTCTTTATGTAAGGACTTATTCGTCACTGTATTTTGTCAACATGCATCAGCTTTCGCCTGTCAGTGTGTATTGCTGTGTGGACAGATACGTATCGAGATGACCAAGGCCAGGGCTCTGTCACTGAAAAGTCAGGAGGAGAGACTCGGGGCGATGATCACAGCTCTACAGATGGAGAAGGCCAGAGAGGTCAGTGTGTCGGGTGGTGGTTGTCTGGTGATTGGCTGGGTTGTTGATTGATTTGTTGGCTGTTGGTTGGATGGGTGAATGTCAGTTGCTTGCTTTCTTGTTGACTGGTTGAGTTGGTGTGTGGGTGTGTGGTGTTGCTTGCTTGCTTGCTTGTTTACTGGTTAAGTGGCGGGTGAATGGGTGTGTGTGTGTTAGTTGCTTGCTTGCTTGTTCATTCGTTGAGTGTGTGTGTTTCTGTGGATGTGTGTTATTTCCTTGCTTGCTTTTTTTGCATGCCTGCTTGCTTGCTTGCTTGCTTGCTTGCTTGCTTGCTTGCTCGCTCGCTCGTTTGCTTGTTGACTGGTTAAGTGGTGGGTGAATGGGTGTGTGTGTGTTAGTTGCTTGCTTGCTTGTTCATTCGTTGAGTGTGTGTGTGTGTGTGTGGATGTGTGTTATTTCCTTGCTTGCTTTTTTGCATGCATGCTTGCTTGCTTGCTTGCTTGCTTGCTTGCTTGCTTGCTCGCTCGTTTGCTTGTTGACTGGTTAAGTGGGTGGGTGAATGTGTGTGTGTGTGTTAGTTGCTTGCTTGCTTGTTCATTCGTTGAGTGTGTGTGTGTCTGTGAATGTGTGTTATTTCCTTGCTTGCTTTTTTTGCATGCCTGCTTGCTGTTTGCTTGCTTGCTTGCTTGCTGACTGGTTGAGTTGGTAGGTGAATGAGTGTGTGTGTTGTTGCTTGCTGGTGATTGGTAGTATGGACGAGCAGATGGGTGTGTGTTAGTTGCTTGCTTGCTTGCTTGCTTGCTGGTTGGTTGGCTGGCTGGCTGGCTGGCTGGTTTGTTTGCTTGCTTGCTTGCTTGTTTGCATGCATGCATACATGCATTCCAGCATCTTGCTCGATGTTTATGCTGGGAGAGGTGTGGGTAGCATGGAATGCAACTTCAGTTCTTCACTAAAACCTTAAATCATTGCATAAGAATTCGTGGTTGATTGCAAATGTTTTCTTTTGTCGTTAACCACATAAGATTACGTGGCCGCAAAGCAGTGGGCATACGATGGTTGTCTTGTTTAGACTAGCAATGATGCACTTAATGCGAAATGATATAATGAGATTTTACTGATGTGAAGCGGTCATGCGACTTGGTTGATCTTTACTTCTCCTGTTTTGCCTTCTGTTACAACTGATAAAGTCATATATATATATATTATATATATATATATATATATATATATATATATATATATATATATATGTTGTGTGTGTGTGTGTGTGTGTGTGTGTGTGTGTGTGTGTGTGTGTGTGTGTGTGTTTATTTATTTTATTTATATGTTTATATGCACAGATAGATAGATAGACAGATAGATAGATAGATAGATAGATAGATAGATAGATTAGATAGATAAATATGATGTCAATTACACACAAAATTTCTTGACTTGATACAAAGCAGAAAAGTCTTACTATTTTTCTGAATGTCACTCGTGACAAATTTGTCACATCAGTTTTTTGAATGCCAATAGATGACCCAGATCCAGGAGCAGCAGGACGCCATCAACAACCTGAAGGCCAACCTGATGGACGACCTCAACGAACGTGGCATCCTGTCCACGCCTGAGTGTGAACAGATCCTGGGCATCCACAAACAGGTAGACATGGTGACACTGTTGTCAGAAATAAACCTTGAATAC
>CM060309.1:6769486-6774486 GCA_030674185.1 Monoplex corrugatus | reverse complement strand
TGTGTGTGTTTGGTGTGTGTGTGTGTGTGTGTGGTGTGTGTGTTGTGTGTGTGTGTGTGTGTGTGTTGTGTGTGTGTGTGTGTTGTGTGTGTGTGTGTGTGTGTGTGTTGTGTGTGTGTGTGTGTGTGTGTGTGTGTTGTGTGTGTGTGTGTGTGTGGTGTATGTGTGTGTTTGTGTGTGTGTGTGTGTGTGTGGTGTATGTGTGTTGTGTGTTATGTGTGTGTGTGTGTGTGTGTTGTGTGGGTATGTGTGTGTGTGTGTGTGTTGTGTGTTGTGTTGTGTGTGTTGTGTGGTGTGTGTGTATGTGTGTGTGTGTGTATGTGGTGTGTGGGTGGTGTATTGTGGTTGTGTGTGTGTGTGTGGTGTTATGTGTGTGTGTGTATGTGTTGTGTGTGTGTGGTGTGTATGTGTGTGTGTGTGTGTGTGTGTGTGTGTTATGTGTGTGTTGTGTGTGTATGTGTATGTGTGTATGTGTGTGTGTGTGTGTGTGTGTGTGTGTATGTGTGTGTGTGTGTGTGTGTGTGTGTGTGTGTGTTGTGTGTGTGTGTGGTGTGTGTGTGTGTGTGTGTGTGTGTGTGTGTATGTGTGTGTGTGTGTGTGTGTGTGTGGTGTGTGTGTGTGTGTTGGTGTTGTGTGTGTGTGTGTGTGTGTGTGTGTGTGTGTGTGTGTGTTTTGTGTTGTGTGTGTGTTGTGTGTGTGTGGTGTGTGTGTGTTGTGGTTGTGTGTTGTGTGTGTGTGTGTGTGTTGTGTGTGTGTGTGGTTGTGTGTGTGGTGTGGTGTTGTGTGTCTGTATGTGTGTGTGTGTCTGTGTGTGTGTGTCTGTATGTGTGTGTGTGTATATATGTGTGTCTGTGTGTGTATGTCTGTATGTGTGTGTGTTTTATTTACTATATTTTTATACTATTGCCACGTTTCTTCCTCTTTCTCTTCTGCTTCTAGCAGTACCAGTACTGGTGACAGTTATGTTGTTGTTAGGAATGTAATAATGTATTTTACCTTATCGCCATCTTTCAATAGATGTGAGTGTCCTGTTTGGAGCTGAAAGGCCTAATGGATGTCATTGTCATGTGAAAGTCAATCGAGTGTCAATTTTAGTTTCAGTTTCTCAAAATGACGTTTCCGCCCGCGGAATGAATTCCATATGCACCCACGTCACTGGTGCCATGTGATAAATCATGGCACAAGCTGGCAGAATCGGCCAAGCCAAAACAGCATTCAAGAAGATGACAAGCATTCTTACCAACAAATGCCTATCAATTAACATCAGAAAGAGAGTCCTTGAATGTTATATAGAACCAATACTGTTGTACGGATGTGAGGCGTGGACAGTCAGCAAGCAAAGCCAGAACAGGATTGAGGCAGCCGAGATGTGGTTTCTCAGAAGAATGTTGAGAGTACCATGGACAGCAAAGAAAACAAACGAGACAGTCTTGATGGAGGCAGACACAAGTCGATCACTGATAAGGAAGATTAGGAAAAGACAAGCAACATTTATAGGCCATTTTATGAGGAAGGGGGATTTGGAGCACCTGGTCACAACGGGAAAGCTGGAGGGAAAGAGAGCACCGGGTAGACCCAGGGAGAGAATGCTGGACGGACTTGCAAGGTGGCTGGGGATGAAGAGGGTGGGGGAGATGCTAGTGGCAACGAGAGATACAGATGGTTGGAAGTCCATGGTCGCCAACGCCATGCGGCAGGGCACCTGATGATGATGATGATGACAAGCCTTAAGGCTGCACCTAAACCCATGAGCTGCCCATATCAAGTGTCAGCTTTGGCTTAGTACAACCCAAGATGAAGAACTGTCTCTAGTGCAGTCCAACTGGGAAAAATCACATATTACAATCAAAACTTTGACATTTCTCAGAGCGGGTATAATATTTTTTTACACTTCACGTTTTCATGTTTATGTGTGGTTTGGAAAGCGTGCTTTCTGTTAGTATAACTGAAAAGGGACCTTGAGCATCTAATACTATATTTTTGCATGTCTCATCATCATCATCATCATCAGGTGCCCTGCCGCATGGCGTTGGCGACCATGGACTTCCAACCATCTCTATCTCTCGTTGCCCCCAGCATCTCCCCCACCCTCTTCATCCCCAGCCACTCTGCAAGTCCGTCCAGCATTCTCTCCCTGGGTCTACCTGGTGCTCTCTTTCCCTCCAGCTTTCCCGTTGTGACCAGGTGCTCCAAATCCCCCTTCCTCATAAAATGGCCTATAAATGTTGCTTGTCTTTTCCTAATCTTCCTTATGAGTGATCTACTTGTGTCTGCCTCCATCAAGACTGTCTCGTTTGTTTTCTTTGCTGTCCATGGAACTCTCAACATTCTTCTGAGAAACCACATCTCGGCTGCCTCGATCCTGCTCTGGCTTTTTTCTTGCTGACTGTCCACGCCTCGCATCCGTACAACAGTATTGGTTCTATATAACATTTAAGGACTCTCTTTCTGATTTGCATTCTACTTACAGGAATCGTTTGGATCGTGAAATCAGTCAGGCCTTGGCTCACACCCGTCAGCAATTTGAGATGTTCAAGTTTCGTAAGATTCAGGATGAGGTTGGTCATCAGTTTCTGTGTCTTCTTGCCTGTGTGTTTTTGTTTGTTTGATTGTTTGTTTGTTTGTGTTTGTTTTTGTTCTTTTGCTTTTGTTTTTGTTTCTTTGATTGTTTTTGTTTGTTTTTAGTGTCGTTGTCGTCGTAATCGCCGTCGTCGATGTTGTTGTTGTTGTTGTTGTTGCTGCTGCTGCTGCCGTCGTTGTTGTTGTTGTTGTTGTCGTTGTAGTCGTCGTCGTCCTTGTTGTTGTTGTTGTTGTTGTTGTTGCTGCTGCAGCACATATACGCGAACACACACACGCATATACACACATACACAGACGCACTCACCTATAAAACCCAAACCAACCCATACACACACACACACACAACACACACAACAACACTACACACCACATACACACACACATACACACACATACACACACATACACACACATACACACACACATACACACACACATACACACATACACACAACACACATAAAACACACATACACACACACATACATACACACACACATACACACACATACACACACAACACATACACAACACACATACCACACTACACACAACATACACCACACACTACAAACACACATACACACACACATACACACACATACACACACACACATACACAACACATACACACACATACACACTACACACACACACTCTCTCTCTCTCTCTCTTCTCTCTCATCTCTCTCTCTATCTATCTATTTTTTTTTCAGATTGATAGAGATTCGAACCCATAATCTCCTTGTTATCAGGTAACTGATTCATTTCGTCAACTGGTCATCAATTTCAGTTCCTGTTTTCTCAAGATGGTGTTGCAGTGGTCGGAGGATTCCATATGCATCAACACCACACACACATGCCATGGGACGAACAGGATGGAAACCAACCGTGGCAAACGGCAAAGGCCTGTTCACAAAGCATACCGATGAAGAACTCTGGAGTATCTGCACAACTTTCTAATTAACCCTTTGACTCCTGCAGCCTGTCCACCAGCATTGTCAACCATGCTAGCAAAGCAAAAACTTAACCCTTTGACTCCCTGCATGCAGGGAGCTGCTGGAAAGGGTGACGAAGTTAAAGGGTTAAGTTTTTTTGCAGTTGATGGATCATCATCATCATCATTCAGGTGCCCTGCCGCATGGCGTTGGCGACCATGGACTTCCATCCATCTCTATCTCTCGTTGCCCCTAGCATCTCCCCCACCCTCCTCGTCCCCAGCCACTCTGCAAGTCCGTCCAGCATTCTCTCCATGGGTCTACCTGGTGCTCTCTTTCCCTCCAGCTTTCCCGTTGTGACCAGGTACTCCAAATCCCCCTTCCTCATAAAATGGCCTATAAATGTTGCCTGTAAATGTTGCCTGTCTTTTCCTAATCTTCCTTATGAGTGATCTACTTGTGTCTGCCTCCATCAAGACTGTCTCGTTGTTTTCTTTGCTGTCCATGAAACTCTCAACATTCTTCTTACAAACCACATCACGGCTGCCTCAATCTTGTTCTGGATTTGCTTGCTGACTGTCCACGCCTCGCATCCGTACAACAGTATTGGTTCTATATAACATTCAAGTTGATGGATAGGACTCATAAAAAAAAGGTGAGCACAGAGGTAACTCCCTGAGTGCGATGATCCTAAAAAAAAAAAGAAGAAGAAGAAGATAAATAGAAGTAGCCATCATGATCTACATGGACACAGACGATGTTTTCAGGAGCTGTCATTTGTGGCGGGGCTGGTGAAGGTGGGCGGCTTTCAGCAGAGCGAGTTGCTGGACGTTCTCCACATGCTGTTTCCCAACAAGACAGAGGAGGACATCCAGACCATCCTGGCCCGCATCATGGAGGACGGCCTTCAGTCTCCTGAAAAACAGGCGTAAGTTGTCTCCGTCACTAAAACAGTAAGAGTTAACCCTTTGTCCCCAGCGTCTTGTCCACCGGCATCCTGCGTCGCCAACCATGCCGGCAAAAGCAAAAACTTAACCCTTTGACTCCCTCACCCTATCCACCAGCTTCCTGCAGGAAGCTGGTGGATAGGGTGAGGGAGTCAAAGGGTTAAGTTTTTTTTGCAGGAAGCTGGTGGATAGGGTGAGGGAATCAAACGGTTAAGTTTTTGCAGTTGGTTGATGGGTGCGGAGTCAAAGAGTTAACAATCGATCAAAACTGAATAAGAAACTTATTTAGACATACCGTAAATCGGTATCATTTCTGTTACCACATTGTTCGATGATGTTTGAATATCGTTCAGCAAAGGGACGTGGTTTGTGAAACGGGTTCACAGGGAAATGTTGATATGTGGTTAGATCTTAATGTTCATTTTTAAATTCCCAATATATAAAATATCGTTATTTATATTCTGTATACTATATGGAGTTCATGTGTCAACATTGTCTTTTCATATGTGTAAAATGTTTTGTTGTCATTTTTCGTT
>CM060309.1:6731986-6761986 GCA_030674185.1 Monoplex corrugatus | reverse complement strand
CCACCTCCCCCCCCTCCCCCCCCCCCCACCTGCCCTTCCTTGCATTTAGTTAATGAGAATGAAGAATGCTATCTATGATTAGTTATGTATAGCGCTTAGATTTGATTTCTATCAAGATTTTGCGCTATATAAATGTTGTTATTATTATTATTATTATGTTACGTGTTTTGTTTGTTTGTTTGTTTGTTTTGTTTCGGTTTTTTTTTTTTTTTTTTGGTCGTGTTCTCAAAAACTTTATGAATATAGTCTGACGCCCCATTCTCACTCTCTCTCTCTCTCTCTCTCTCTCTCTCTCTCTCTCTCTCTCTCTCTCTCTCTCTCTCTCTATCTATCTATCTATCTATCTATCTATCTATCTTTCTTTCTCTCTGTCCTTAGCTGTTTCTTTCCCCTTTTGCCATGAAAACAGAAGTAAGCTTGAGACCTTAAACGTATGAGGCCAGTGTCCCATAAAACAACCACAGACCTACATAAAAAGGAACAATTTACTACCCATAACCAGACCTGACACAGTCGTTACGCATCTGGAAGTTAACTATGCCCAACACATTTCTAAGTCTCTCAGTGCAAAGCCATTTTGCTCGGGAACAGAGAGAGTGATAAGAAATCCAAAACAAATGTGACTGCCCGCGTTCAAGCAAACAGGAACTAGAAAAACGAAAATAGAATCAGAACGTGTATATAATACAACCAGACAAGACAGGCGTTAATTTTCGGCCAACTGGCTTTGTCAAGGGTAAATGTAAGATCACAAAAGAACAAACACCATATAGAAAAAAAAAATAGGAGAAAAAGCTAAAACTTCTCTGCTGATTCGTCCAGTGGGAGAAAAGGACTGGTACTCTGTAGCACGCCGTGTGGAGTGGAATCTTTATTTAATGTCTGTTCACAATAGTGATTTTAGATACACACACACACACACACACACACACACACACACACACACACACACACACACACACACACACACACACACACACACACACAAACACACACACAGGGAGAGGGAAAATATTTTTAAAAAAGGGGGGGGATGGGAAGGGGTAGTGGGAGTTTGAATGTAAGAAGAGGAACAATTATAATTAAGAATTCAGAACATTAAGTTAACAGTGTCAATTAATAACAGACAATAACTGCACGCCGTGTCTATTCATGACAGCTCACAGCTAGGCTCATACAGTACTGCCTAGATACAAATGATTGTCGTTATTGTTACATGTATTATACTCACAGATTCACCAATGCATCGATTGATTTAAACCAAGCAGTGATCACAACGGGAAACGTGCTGTTGCCCGTCTTTCTATGCGTATGTCTCTGTCGGATTAACGTGGATCATAGAATATATAAAGATTATACTCCACTCCTTAGGATCGCGGGCCCCAGTAGCTCAGTTGGTTTGAGCGACGGATTCACATGCTAATGGTTGTGGGTTCGAATCCCGGGTGCGCTATATTAAAACTGGCCATCTCACTGTCCCATCTTAACATCATTATTGTTCTGGTGGTGTCAGCATAGGATTAGATAGATCCCACTTCCCCCATTCCCCGGGATGGTTATCCCCGTCGGCCATATCACCTGAGGTGGGTGTCGACGTAAAAACTAAACCAAATCAAAAAAAAACCCTTAGGGTCGGGTTCATACGCTAATGGTTGTGCGCTTGAATCCCGGGGTACGCTACATTAAAACTAGCCTTCTCACTGTTCCATCTTAACATCATTGTTGTTCTGGCGGTGTCAGTATAGGATTAGCTAAGTTCCTCCTTCCCTCACTACTACATTAGAACTGGCCATCTCACTGTCCCATCTTAACATCACTGTTGTTCTGGTGTCAGTATAGGACTAGACAAGTCCCCCTTCCCCCACTACTACATTAAAACTGTCCTGCTCACTGTCCCATCTTAACATCACTGTTGTTCTGGTGGTGTCAGTATAGGACTAGACAAGTCCCCCTTCCCCCACTACTACATTAAAACTGTCCTGCTCACTGTCCCATCTTAACATCACTGTTGTTCTGGTGGTGTCAGTATAGGACTAGACAAGTCCCCTTTCCCCCACTACTATATTAAAACTGTCCTGCTCACTGTCCCATCTTAACATCATTGTTGTTCTGGTGGTGTCAGTATAGGACTAGACAAGTCCCCCTTCCCCCACTACTACATTAAAACTGTCCTGCTCACTGTCCCATCTTAACATCACTATTGTTCTGGTGGTGTCAGTATAGGACTAGACAAGTCCCCCTTCCCCCACTACTACATTAAAACTGTCCTGCTCACTGTCCCATCTTAACATCATTGTTGTTCTGGTGGTGTCAGTATAGGACTAGACAAGTCCCCCTTCCCCCACTACTACATTAAAACTGTCCTGCTCACTGTCCCATCTTAACATCACTATTGTTCTGGTGGTGTCAGTATAGGACTAGACAAGTCCCCCTTCCCCCACTTCCCTGGGATGGTTATCACCGTCGGCCATTATCACCTGAGGTGGGTGCCGATGTAAAAACTGAATCAAATCAATCAATCAATCACTCCTCAGTCAGAACTGCCTTGTAGGCTTACATGTATGTTATTGTCTAGTCGCGTACATTGCTCGGGTCTCAAGTGGATGGCTCCTTCTATTGTAGGACTGTGTATAAACCTTGGACAGTGATGTTTTACTGAGGCTGTTAGCACTTGTTTCTTTTGTTCCTTTTCCATAGTAGCATTGCATTCTTTTTTTTCATTATTGTTTTGCCTTTCGGATGGCAACTCCTGATCTTCAGAGTTTCGTTTTCTTTCTTTTGTTTAAAAGAAAGAAATGTCCGTACACTAATTAAATGTTTTTTTTTTGTAAGGCAATCGTTGTTGTTTTTTCATTTCGACACAACAACAATATTCTCTAAACGAATTTTTTAACCGTCTTGTCTGCGAGGTCAAAACGCATTTGCTTCTTGATTTTTAACTCATCGCCTATTGACGAAACACCCGGCTCCCTCTCCATTTTTTCGGGAGGGGAGGGAAATGGGCTGTGGCTGAAGAAATTCTGACATTCCTGTCTCTTCTGTAGCTCTATTCTTTAGAAATAGGCACCACTGGCATGATGCTGGCCCTGAGAATGGTTAAGGTCTTAATCCCCTGCGACTTCAAACTTTTCTTTTATTTTTTAATCCAAAACAAGTGTGACTGCCCGCGTTCAAGCAAACAGGAACCAGAAAAAACACGAAAATAGAATCAGAACGCGTATTTAATACAACCAGACAAGACAGGCGCAAATTTTGGCCTTTGTCAAGCGTGAATGTAAGATCACAAACAAACACCAAAGTTATGAGAAAAAGACTGAAACTTCCCTTGTATTTGGTGTTTGTGATCTTACATTCACGATTGACAAAGGCCAGTTGGCCGAAAATTTGTGCCTGTCTTGTCTTGTTGTATTAAATACGCGTTCTGATTCTATTTTCGTGTTTTTTCTGGTTCCTTTTCATTTTTAAACCTGCGTCTAGATGGTATTTCTCAGATAGGCTTCTATGTCCAGTTTTTGTGCCTTATAAATCGCCACATTTTCCTCTCTCTCTCTCTCTCTCTCTCTCTCTCTCTCTCTCGTAGAATTTGCTTTGTTTAGATTTGTTATGGAATTAAAACTTTGTGAATGTCTCGTTTTCAGTTCACAGACTTGGATGTGTTGCGTAAGCGCCAGTCTCAGCCAGAATGTTTTTTGTTTTTTTAAAGTTAAACCGTCAGTATGAGTTTTGATGAAATGAGATATGCACCTTTTTGTGCGATCCTGTTTTGTTTTTGTTTTTGTTTAATTTTTCAACCATCGATCGGTACAGGTATCATTAATATGTCACGTGTCAGTGTCTTTATAATATACACAATGTAGTGTGTGCTTAACTAATAAATAAAAAAATGCAGGTTTTTTTTCCATTGATTTATCGTTGGATCATTACCTCGTATGTGACATTTTATCATTGATAACAGAAGTAAACATCACAGATCTCTCTGACGTGTTTTTGTGTAAGCTATAAAACCTAGTACTTCCACAGAGCCTTAACCCTTTTGACTTTCGCAACCTCTCCCCCAGCATCCTGCATTGCCAACCATGCTAGCAAAGCAAAAAATTAACCCTTTGACTCCCTCATCCTGTCCACCAGCTTTCTGCAGGAAGCTGGCGGATAGGACAAGGGAATCAAAGGGTTAAGTTTTTGCAAGGGTGAGGGAATCAAGGGGTTAAGTTTTTGTAGTTGGTGGATAGGGTGCGGGAGTCAAAGGGTTAATCAGGCTCAACACAGCAATGGCTAAGCATCATGAAAGACGTTCTTGTCTTGACATGTAAAATATCCTCCGACAGCCTGAAATGCAAATGTGTCTTAAAGCAACAAATACAATGAATTTTGTTATGATGTTCACAAACGTAGGGTTTATCTGAAGGGTATTTATTTATTTGTTTGTTTATTTATTTATTTATCTGTTTATTTATTCAGTGTTTGTTTACATATTTGTTTATTTGTTTGTTCATTCATTTATGTATTTAGGATCTGCTGTGATAATGGTCTATTTATTTATTTACTTATGTGATACAAAATCAATGGTCTATTTTATTATTTTTTCATTTATTTATTCATTTTTATATTTGTTTGTTTATTTATTTATATTTCATTCATTTATTTACTTAGTAATTTATCTACTTATTTAAAATCTGCTGTGATAAAAAAAAATTGCTGATCTTCGAACAATGTTTCGTTCTTGTCATTGTCGATTTTTTAATTAAGTTAACGATATTGTGTAGTAGTAAAAATTGCTGATCTTGTATGAATCTACACGTGCATTTAGAATACAATAAATACATTTTGTTGATACTGTTTTGATTTAATTACATGAAAGTGTGACTGTGGTGTAAATATAAACGTTGGGTCAGTCAGTACGGCCACCCATGCATTTATCCTAATATAAAGTGTATGTAACGTACCTGGTTACTGTTACTGTTGTTGTTGTTTAAAAAAGCCCAGCCGACTGCGCAGAGCCATATCAGGGCTACAACCATTCAAAACATATACAATACTTCAACAGGAAAAAAAAAAAAGAAAATTAAGTTCAAATATCAAGGCATTCGCGCACACAATTCAAGGAGATGCCCCTGGCATTGATCGCTCCGTCCAATTTATCGCACATGGGGATTTAAAAAACAAACCTGAAGACAAATTTAAACATAAAAAGGACATTAAAACATCTATATAAAAACGGGCCTAAATTACCTACAATTGCTTCCTCATATCTCACCTCCCTAGAGCCAAAAATGCACTTAACACATGTACCCAATTATCAATCCTAAGAGAAAGTATTAAGACTTTATCGAACACATACAGGTGAGTTGACCAACAAGGCAGGAAATAAGAAGAAGAAATGACAGAAAGCAAAGGAATAAGGCGGAAACAAAGAGAGGGACAGAAAAGAGGAAATTTCTAGCACAGAATTTCCAGAAGGTGGGGATACTATTTATACTGAATGAGCCACCAGCATCCCCATGGGGGAAAACGTACCTAGTACCTCCCAATTTTGCTTGCTGATAATGCTCAAACTCAGCTATTTCTATACCTCCAAATTTGCACACTTTATGCCCAAACTCAACTATTTCGATACCTCCAATTTTACACACTGTTTATGCCCAAACTAAACTATTTCTATACCTCCAAATTTGCACACTGTTTATGCCCAAACTCAACTATTTCTATACCTCAAATTTGCTTGTTGATAATGCTCAAACTCAACTATTTCTATACCTGCAATTTTGCATGCTGATAATGCTCAAACTCAACTATTTCTATACCTCCAAATTTGCTTGCTGATAATGCTCAAACTCAACTATTTTTATACCTCCAAATTTGAATGCTGATAATGCTCAAACTCAACTACTTCTATACCTCCAAATTTGCTTGCAGGTAATGCTCAAACTCAACTATTTCTATACCTCCAAATTTGCTGATAATGCTCAAAATCAGCTATTTCCATACCTCCAAATTTGCACATTGATAATGTTCAAACTCAACTATTTCTATACCTCCAAATTTGCCTCCTGATGATGCTCAAACTCAACTATTTTTAATTATCTTCAACTCTAAATACGTCGACCCATTCACTCACACCATAAAGAAAACTAAGATATCACAAAGCCAACAGATCTTTAATGTCCAACAGATCTTCAATACCGTAGCAGATTTCAAATTTCAGAGACAAACACGTATCATACACTGCACGATCAACAGGAAAGACATGCACTGCAGTAAACAGAATATTGCACAATCAACACAAAAAAGAATACATGTGAGCAATCAAAAAACAAGTCGTGGATTTTTGGAAAATCTTCAACATTTGCGTAATAATGATGCAAAAGCAGAGACAAATAAACGACATTCCTAAAGTTCCCCTGTCATAGAGTGGTCAATGAGATGTACAAGAAAAATAACTATCCTAGCTGGTTATTCCCATGATGTTCTATACAATACCACAGTGTAAAAGAATCCAAACAGTCATCGGCTCCATTGTATGTCTTCCCTTTTTGTTTAAACAAAGGTAATTGGACAGTTTCCACTCTGTGTGTGTGTGTGTGTGTGTGTGTGTGTGTGTGTGTGTGTGTGTGTGTGTGTGTGTGTGTGTGTGTGTGTGATAGAATCTCTCTCTCTCTCTCTCTCTCTCTCTCTCTCTCTCTCTCTCCTCTCTCTCTCTCTCTCTTGTGTGTGTGTGTGTGTGTGTGTATGTGTGTGCGTGTGTGTATCTGGAATCATGCTTCCAGTCTTGTTTTCAGGCAAACCTTTCTCACACAAAGGGGAAATATCAAAACAGTTTCCAGTGTACTGGTGCTGTAGGGCTTTCTGTTCCTATCCCTTCCAATCCATACTTGATTTTCCATTTAATGGTAAATATAATCCTTGGTTGATCATCTGTGACTCCCATCATGAAATAAATCATTTAACAGATTGGCTACCTTTCCCGTCATAAAATAAATCATTTAACAGATTGGCTACCTTTCCCATCATGAAATAAATCATCTAACAGATTGGCTACCTTTCCCATCATAAAATAAAATCATCTAACAGATTGGCTACCTTTCCCATCATGAAATAAATCATTCAACAGATTGGCTACCTTTCCCATCATGAAATAAATCATGTCAACAGATTGGCTACCTTTCCCATCATGAAATAAATCATTAACAGATTGGCTACCTTTCCCATCATGAAAATAAATCATTAACAGATTGCTACCTTTCCCATCATGAAATAAATCATTCAACAGATTGGCTACCTTTCCCATCATAAATAAATCATCTAACAGATTGGCTACCTTTCCCATCATGAAATAAATCATTTAACAGATTGGCTACCTTTCCCATCATGAAATAAATCATTCAACAGATTGGCTACCTTTCCCATCATGAAATAAATCATTCAACAGATTGGCTACCTTTCCCATCATGAAATAAATCATCTAACAGATTGGCTACCTTTCCCATCATGAAATAAATCATTAACAGATTGGCTACCTTTCCCATCATGAAATAAATCATCTAACAGATTGGCTACCTTTCCCATCATGAAATAAATCATTAACAGATTGGCTACCTTTCTCATGAAATAAACATTAACAGATTGGCAAACCTTTCCATCTAGCATAATATTTGTTACAGATCTGTCTAAATCATTCCCTCTTTTCAAATCAAAAACATTAACAGATTGGCTACCTTTCCCATCATGAAATAAATCATCTAACAGATTGGCTACCTTTCCCATCATGAAATAAATCATCTAACAGATTGGCTACCTTTCCCATCATGAAATAAATCATTTAACAGATTGGCTACCTTTCCCATCATGAAATAAATCATCTTAACAGATTGGCTACCTTTCCCATTATGAAATAAATCATCTAACAGATTGGCTACCTTTCCCATCATGAAATAAATCATCTAACAGATTGGCTACCTTTCCCATCATGAAATATATCATCTAACAGATTGGCTACCTTTCCCATCATAAAATAAATCATCTAACAGATTGGCTACCTTTCCCATCATGAAATAAATCATCTAACAGATTGGCTACCTTTCCCATCATGAAATAAATCATTCAACAGATTGGCTACTTTTCGAAATATAGGCCACACAGTGCTAGGGACTGGAATGGTCTGTTCTAAATTTCCGATGCCTTCAGCATAATATGTGTGTGTGTACACTCTGTATAAATACATCTCTCATTTCAAACTCCCAAAAACTCTACTCCATTCCGTGAAATATTCTTAAAAATAAACAATGAAATCTTTGTCATACGTGGAATTGTGTGTTTAAAGAAAACGAAGCCCCATTTTCATGACATCATTATTAACCATTTGACTCCCACACCCTATCTTCCAACTGCAAAAACTTAACCTTTTGACTCCCAGTCAAAAGGTTAAGTTTTTGACCTACTAGCATGGTTGACAATGCAGATCGCTGGCGGACAGGGTGCAGGAGTCAGAGGGTTAAGTTTGCTGAAAAAACGTCGGTGTGACAGTGAATTTCTATGGTGGTTTGTTTGTTTGTTTGTTTGTCTGTCTGTTTGTTTGTTTGTTTGTTTGACTGTTTGTTCATTTGTTTGTTTGTTTGTTTACATTCACAAAACCAGATACCCCACATACATCTGCTTGACAAGCACCCGCATCATCTACCCTGTGTTCTGCCACGAGTCTGGCACAGATATGTTTTATCCCCAAACGGCATGTACAGAAACCCAAAGGACCAGTTAAACTTTTTTTTAAAATTTACAACAGCCACAATTTAAACAATTATACCAATAATTCAAGAACAAAATGAAAATTATACATTGTGTTCAAAAGCCAATTGGCAAAAGAAAACAAAAATCAGATCACACAAATTAAACACGATCTGTACATGAGTGATAGATAGTTGTGACTAGATCATTATTATCCTTTAAAACAACTAGACTTCGCTGTAAACATTTGCAACACACCAATTAAAAATCAGGGTTTACGTGAAATACATGCAAACATATCTGAAAAATAGACAATACACACAAGATGAAAAAACAATAAGACAGTAATGAAGATCTATAATAATTCGCAATCCGAACCCGATCATTCTGTTTGTAAAAAAATGAGAGAAATCAAAAGAGGTTCCATGACATACTGCTGAAAATCTTGCAATGACATAATCCAAAACAAGCTGACTGCCCGTCTTCAAGCAAACAGGAAGCAGAAAAAAAACATGAAAAAAAAGAATAAGAATGTGTATTTAAACAACAACACAAGACAGGCGCAAATTTTCGGCCAGCTGTCCTTGTCTTGTTTGTATTAAATACGCGTTCTTATTCTTTTCTCGTGTTTTTTCTGGTTCCTTCTTGCAATCACATGTTCAGAAACAGTAATACAACAAATTCAGCAACTTACACATTTAAGCAATGTAAAAACCATTTTTCTGTTGCAGTAGTATTATGCTGACTATCAAACACACACAAAAAACTCGCATCAAGCAGCTGAAAACTGTCAAAGTTTTTCTCTTCAGTCCCGAAATATCTACGAAAACAAAACCTCTAGCTTTACAATTTTCTTTTCTTGCAAAATATAATTTTCTGATGACTAGATGAAGGAAGTTGAGTACAATTACATTTTTTCTCACAGAAAGCAAAATGACAGAAAGAATGGATACCATTTCCGAATGTCTGTTGATCAAACACGATTAAAAACTGCCATTATAAGCCAAATTTACAAGCCTGATAATTTCACGATCACTGTCACATATCCTAAACATTTAAAACCAAAGTCTGCATATCTTTACAAAGATGATCTACTAAGATAAATGTTTCATTTAATTTAGCATTGTGCATGCGGTTAAAACATTTTGCTGGTATCGTGTTGTTGGTGGTGGGTTTTTTGGGGGGTGGGGGTGAGGGTGGGGGCGGGTTGTTTGTTTACTTTTGTTTTTATTTTTGTTTTCAAATCGAAACATGTCTTCCCCTTCCAGATCATAACATGACATGGACTATCATTATAGTTTATCACTGAACTGTTACATGTTCAAATGTTGAATAACCATGTAATTCAAGCACATGTTGAAAAGAGTAGATGATAGGTGAAAGCTTAACCCTTTGACTCCCACATCCTATCCACCAAATGCAAAAACTTAACCCTTTAATTCCCTCAGCCTATTCCCAGCAGGAAGCTGGTGGATAGGTTGAGGGAATTAAAGGATTTTAAAGGCTTTTGCTTTGGTAGCCTGTAAACAGGATGCAGGTGGGGAGGATGTGGGAGTGAAAGAGTTAAGCTACCTAGAAACCAGACATGGCAATGATCATCACACAAAATGTAGTCTGTGGGAGTGAAAGGGTTAAGCTACCTAGAAACCAGACATGGCAATGATCATCACACAAATGTCGTCAGTGGGAGTGAAAGGGTTAAGCTACCTAGAAACCAGACATGGCAATGATCATCACACAAATGCGTCAGTGGGAGTGAAAGGGTTAAGCTACCTAGAAACCAGACATGGCAATGATCATCACACAAATGTCATCAGTGGGAGTGAAAGGGTTAAGCTACCTAGAAACCAGACATGGCAATGATCATCACACAAATGTCGTCAGTGGGAGTGAAAGGGTTAAGCTACCTAGAGACCAGACATGGCAATGATCATCACACAAATGTCGTCAGTGGGAGTGAAAGGGTTAAGCTACCTAGAAACCAGACATGGCAATGATCATCACACAAATGTGTCAGTAGGAGTGAAAGGGTTAAGCTACCTAGAAACCAGACATGGCAATGATCATCACACAAATGTCGTCAGTGGGAGTGAAAGGGTTAAGCTACCTAGAAACCAGACATGGCAATGATCACCACACAAATGTTTCGTGGGAGTGAAAAGGGTTAAGCTACCTAGAAACCAGACATGGCAATGATCATCACACAAATGTCGTCAGTAGGAGTGAAAGGGTTAAGCTACCTAGAAACCAGACATGGCAATGATCACACACAAAATGTAGTCAAGATAAATGGCAAACGAATAAATCCGTAACAAGATTTATATAAATCCGTAATAAGATTAATAAATGTAATAACTTAAAAAATGACTGTTATCACCTGGTGGGCACTTGATCTGCATATAACCAATGAGCAAACATTCCCAAGGCAACCTAAAAAAAAAAGAAGAAGAAAAAGAAAAACAAACAAACACAACAAAATGACAAACACACCCGAAACAAATCATCTAAATCCAAGCAAATGTCAACATTCACAGACACCAACCCAAGAAGACAACAGACTATAATGTGAATGCTTAGTGAATTAACAAATCAAATGCAAACTTTTGGTGTCATGACTTCGTCATACATACACCCATTAAACAACCATAACCATTAAACACAACCATTAAACAAGACCACAAAATTCAGGATACAAAGATTAATGACAAATGACAACACATCTGCCTGATATTGTCAGGATCTGTGGGATGAACTAAATATAGTCGATTGGTACTGCATCTTCACAGATCGACTAAAATGAAAGAGAAAAAGTGATAATTAATTAGAAGAAACAAACACAGGGTAGCTAGATAATTATAGCAGATTGGTACTGCATCTTCACAGATAAACTACAAATGGAAAAAAAAAAGTACTAAATGATTAGAAGAAACAAACACAAGGTAGCCAGGTAATTGTACAGATTGGCATTACAATTACATCTTCACAGGTTAACTAAAATGGAAGAGGAAAAGTAACAAATATCTAGAAGAAACATACACAGGATAACCAGATAATTGTAGTAGATTGGTACCGCATCTTCATAAACTAAAATGGAAAAGAAAAGTAACATTTCAAAGAAACAAACACAGGTAGCCTACCTTACCCAAGGTCTTCCACACCCATAACTTAAAATTCTATCCTATTTTTTTAACACCTAAAACCATACCAACTGTAAACTTACACAATCGTGTATGGCTCCAAGCATTGCTCTTTGGGTATTCGACATTTCAGAGTTACAACTTCGAGAACACAAAATACCATTCATGAAAATGTCATCATTATATCTCCAGAAACAAATACAGGTTTGCCCCCAGCTGATCAGAAACAATTTTATTCTTAAAGCGAATACTGATGAAAAATAACGCATTCAAAATCAACACGATGAAAACAACTCTGGCAATAGCAGCAAAGAAATGTTACCCATCACTGGATCACAAAGAGAAAATCATTCACCAATCATAACAAATGCGGGGGTTCTATAGTAAGTACATTTTCCAACAAGCAACAGGTAGACGAGCGAAAGCCTATTTCTTAAAAGTTAAAAAAAAAAAAATACTGGCTGAATAGCTCTCTCTGTGTCTCTCTCGTCTCTGTGTCTTTGTGGTGGTGTGTCTCTCTCTCTCTCTCTCACACACACACAGACGCACACACACACACACACATACACACACACAAACACACATATATATATATAAACATGTAACACACATGTTGTATAGCCCTAAAATTTCTCCAATCACTCATTCTGTGTCCAATTTTCAAAGACATTGCAAACACATTCATTCATATCGCTTCTGCACTAATTGGACTTACATGTCCAGTTCATCTTAGCACTTAAAAGGAAAGATGTTCTCTCATAACTTGAGCAGTCTTCTCTTAAAGCCAACCTTATGAAGACAATGGTGATATCTTCTTCCTCACTAATTTACTTTCACCATCTCTAGAAAGGATCAGGTACCTATTTACAGCCTGGTGGACTGGGGTGACATGTTGAACACTGGACACGAAACTGATCCCCGGCCCTATCTGTCTGGTATCCACACTACATCATGTTCACTTTGGCTGTCAACAGCTCTAATCACACATAATTCCCATTCCCCATAACACAATTCAAACACACAGCATCTAACTGAAGATCAAATACATGAACTTACACAACACAATCCCATTCCCCATAACACAATTCAAACACACAGCATCTAACTGAAGATCAAATACATGAACTTACACGACACAATCCCATTCCCCATAACACAATTCAAACACACAGTATCTAACTGAAGATCAAATACATGAACTTACACGAAACGTATCCCATTCCCCATAACACAATTCAAACACACAGCATCTAACTGAAGATCAAATACATGAACTTACACGACACAATCCCATTCCCCATAACACAATTCAAACACACAGTATCTAACTGAAGATCAAATACATGAACTTACACGAAACGTATCCCATTCCCCATAACACAATTCAAACACACAGCATCTAACTGAAGATCAAATACATGAACTTACACGACACAATCCCATTCCCTGTAACACAATTCAAACACACAGTATCTAACTGAAGATCAAATACATGAACTTACATGAATGTTTGATAATGAAAGAAAAACGGGAAGACACAGGGGTGGGGTGGGGGGGGGGGGACAGGAGGAGACATGACGGTAAGTATTATAAATTCCTTCTACAGGCAGTTCACTTGTAAAATGGAACATTTTTCTTTCACTGTTATTGTTGTTTAAAGCCCAGCCGACTGAGTAGAGCCATATCAGGGCTATAACTGCTTCAAAACACAAAACTTCAACAGGAAAAAAAAAAAGAACAGAAAAACAAGTACACATATCAATGCATTCATGCACATAATCTAAGGACATGCCCCTGGCATTGACCACTCCATCCAATTTATCGCAAGGGGGATTTAAAAAACAAACCTATATACAAATATAAGCATAGCTAAGGACACCAAAACATTCATAAACACAGGCCTAAGTTACCTAAAATTGCTTCCGCATATCTCACTCCCTAGAGCCAAAAATGCACTTAATACATGTACCCAATTATCAATCCTAAGAAAAAGTATGTAAGACTTTGGCAAACACATACAGGTAAATGGATCATTAAGGCAGAAAATAATAGGAAGAAATGACAGAAAACAAAGGAAGGCAGAGACAAAGAGAGTGACAAAAAAGAGGAAATTCCTAGCACATGATTGCCAGAAGGTGGGGATACTATTTATACTGAAAAAAAAACAAACTGGCATCCCCACAGGTGAAAATGGAATATTTAAAATGCCAACTATTACATCATCAAAGGAGAGTGTTCCTCTTCTTAGAGTATCCTTACCTTAGCAATCAGTGATAAAGCGGTATAAAGACTTACAGTTGTGGTTTAGAAATAGCAAGTGTCCTGAATGAAAGGGCATACAATGAATCCATGAAAATATACCAAGTATCAATTGAGTACAGAAAACACCATCATCAAATGTTTTATAATGAGAAGAAACAAATACTGGACTATGGTCACTGATGTCAAAGTCTACCACAGTTAAGGGAGCAGGAATGTTCACCATCATCAAATGTTTTATAGAAGAAACAAATACCGGACTATGGTCACTGATGTCAAAGTCTACCACAGTTAAGGGAGCAGGAATGTTCACTGGATGCTGTCATTTTTTACATCAGGCCAGTAAAACAAACCAAACAACAACACAAGGTAAAACAAATTAATACAAGTAAAAAACAAAACATGAAATTGCTATTTCTTGTGCGTGGAACTCACAAAAAATGAGTAACAAAGGAATGTTTTGCAGGATTTCAAAATGTGTGCATAATAAAGATGTTCCAGTGTTCTGTTGTACACAAGTTGTGAAATGATTAACTTCATTTGATAATGTGATAAAGGACAGTCAATCCTATACTTTGACTGACTCATGAACCTATTTCAAAAAGTGGAAAGTGGAATAGTAATCCCACTCTGGCAAAAAGCAATGAACAATACCAATCTATGAAAGCTCACATGAATTCATAGTCCTAGACACTCTAGTGTGAAAGGACATGAATATGCCAACAAACTTGCAGGTAAAATCAATACGACAAATAATCTTGGATAATCTGATGTCCTCAAGCACCTAAAACATCTTTGCCAACAAAATCTGGGTCATCATATCACTGATCATCTTACATGGAGGCTGAAAACCCAATACATAACGTAAAATAAAAGCCATCATCAATCATACCAACACTGGTACTGTCTCAAGAAATAACACTGCGCAGATGATTCTGTTGTGGGCTTTTCCTGAATCAGAGATCAATGACAGTCAAAGTAATGAAAAAGATCAATGGAAGGAGAATGAAGAAAAATGCAGAAAGCAGAGTTTAAGAAATGCAGAGAGCAGCGGAAGTGCTATAAAAACAGAGAAAGAGATTAGCAAAATGCAGTAGGCAGGTGCATGTGTGTGTGTGTGTGTGTGTGTGTGTGTGTGTGTGTGTGTGTGTGTGTGTGTGTGTGTGTGTGTGTGTGTGTGTGTGTGTGTGTGTGTGTGTGTGTGTGTGTGTGTGTGTGTGGTTGTGTGTGTGTGTATGTGTGTGTGTGTGTGTGTGTGTGTGTGTGTGTGTGTGTGTGTGTGTGTGTGTGTGTGTGTGTGTGTATAAAAGTGTGTAAGTGTATGCATGTGAATGTACATATGTTTTGTTTTTTGTTTCTGTCGATCAGCTTACCGACTTACCTACAATCATTTAACGTCTCTCTGATCTGTTGACATGTTCATTTGGCGTTTGTGTAAGACGTGAATTGTGTAGACGGAAGGAAAAAGAGAGAGGGAGGGAGGGATGCATAGTGAAGACAGCAAAAAGCAATCTTTATCAACCGTTTCTTGAAAATGATGCCACTTCTTGTTGAAGCAGCTCACTGGTACGTCTAAAATCACAGTCCGCAACAATGAATAAAACCAAACATGACCAATATCAACATTTAGCTCAAGCTGCACCATACATCCATTTGCATCCTCTCACGATGCACAACCCTCCACCACCTTGAAAAGTCTTTTCGTCACTCGCACACAACAAATCACAGCGTCAATCCTGTGGTCTTGCTGGTCACAATTCCATGTGGAATCACAATGATGGGGTCCTGTCCTCTGAACCAGTGAAACTGAAGCATCTGCACAAAACTCCTTCATGGATTCCATATGACGCAACGGTGCCATAAAATAAATCAACACTTCTGTACACATTAATTTTGGCAGTGGTAGGTCTGACGGCATGAACGTACCTTTGTTCCGATGGAGTTGTGTACATTAACTGATATGGAATGGTATCCCCAACTGCATTCATGTCTATCATTTTCATATGAATAGTAAGCAGCCAGTGTGCCCTCATTTTCAAAAATAATCAAATCAATAAATTCACCAACAAATAAATAACATGCTGAAGAAATGTGAATATTTACACTTGATTATTTGAAGAGTGCGATTACACTTCAACGTCATTCACATCATTTGTTTTCATAATCAGTCAAGCATCAGACAATAAACACAGGCCTCAGAAATGAAAATATGTACAGATGAATAACAAAAGTGTACATTTCCACTTCAATGTCGCAACAACACAATCAGACATCCTTTTCACTCATGCAGCATGTCCTTAAGCAGCAAAAACTTACCCCTTTCACTCCCTCATAGACATCTCATGCAGCATGTCCTTAAGCAGCAAAAACTTAACCTTTCACTCCCTCATACAAAAGGTCAACTATCTGCAGGAAGCTAGTGGATAGGGTGAACGAGTGAAAGGTTAAGTTTTGCTTTACTATCATGGCTGACAAGGATGCTGTAGACAGGTAAGGGAAGCCTAGGGAAAACTACACAAATATTTCAGCGTAAGAAGTATACACCGTAAGTGTGCTTTACCATTTGTGAGGACACAGCCTACACATGCGCAGAGCAAAAGTGTAAATTTTAACTTAACACTTTGACTTCCACATCCTGCCCATCCAGCTGCAAAACTTAACCCTTTGACTCCCTCACCCTATGAGGGAATGCAAAACTTAACCCTTTGACTCCCTCACCCTATGAGGGAATGCAAACTTAACCCTTTGACTCCCTCACCCTATGAGGGAATCAAAGGGTCAAGTTTTTGCTTTGTTGTAATGGCTGACAATGCAGGATGCTGATGGACAGGATGCAGGAGTCAAAGGGTTAAAAGAAAAAAACAGATAAGACTAACGCAAAGGTGATCACATGGCTTCCTCACACATAAAACAAGAAAATGTCATGCTATGAAGCAAAAAAAAAATCCCCACTGTCGACTATCCAACGCCTCATGAAGAAAGAAAGTTCAATATATATCAATCAGCAATAAATCACTGAATGGAGGGCGGGGGGTGATCAATAAATATCAGAAAGACGGACAGTAAGTTATCATAGAAGGGAATGTTCAATAAATACCCAGCAAATGGGCAGAAAGAGATCACAGAAATTTATATCAGATACAGATCCACATAGATAACCCTTTGTTAAAAATAAACAAAGGTAATGCCCTCCAAGCACAAAAACAAAGAAGGAAAGAAAGAAAGAAAGAAAGAAAAGAAAAACACTACAGGCATAATACACACTTATTTTTCCAGTCGTATCTTCTCAGCCCTTTCAGAAAGTACGAAGTCTAAAAGTAAAATAATCATTAACAATGTTATAATGATACACGAGATGCAATAATGATGACGCTATGGAATTCCATTTTGGATCTATAACTGCGTGACTGTGCTGTTATCTACACTTCCTTTATGAGCATCAACCATGCCTGAAAGACACAGACACCTGTGGTAATGCTCAGGAAATTTGAGCAACATCCTCAATGAAACATCTGTGAATGGGACGACACTCAACGGCGTGGTCCCAGTCTTCCCAATAAGCCTGCAGCACACTCAACTCTGGGCAGGAGCTAGACGAGACAGGATAATCCTAAAATGACTTTTGACAGAACTAAACTGATTGGCTGCCTCTATCCGGTGGTAGGTTTGATAAAACATAGTCTAGGTAGGGCCTCAGGACCTGGCCAGCTCATGGGTTTATGCGCAGGCTTAAGGCTTGTTCCATGATCACCATCACATGGCACCTGTGACGTTAGTGCATATGGAATTCGTTCCGAGCGCAGAGACGTCATCTTGAGAAACTGAAACTGAAGCTGCCTTAAGTACTCTCTATGGAATTAGACTACTGAATAGATTTCATCAGGGCACAAGGCTGGGCATAGTGGTACGGTGAATATGCTGTTCACAAGACTCACACAATTTGAATCTACAACTTCCGAATCATCTATCCGACCACTTCACCACACAAACTTATGTCATGATATAGATGTAAACAAATCAAAAACAAAATACACAACTGTACAATCTAAATTTGAGCAGCATCTAGGTTCGTTCTTTGGCGTATCTGTTGTCACATCAATGGTGTACAGTTAACCCTTTGACTCCCTCACCCTTCCTGCAGGAAGCTGGTGGATCAGATGAGGGAGTCAAAGGGTTCAGGTTTATTGTAACAATAATGTCTAGTTCTAAAACTTATCTATGAACTGACTGAAGACCTTTGCAGTTCTCTAATTGTGCCACACTCTATAATCAATGAAACTAGTTCTCTAGTTCAGTTGTGCCACACTCTATAATCACATGAAACTAGTTCTCTAGTTCAGTTGTGCCACACTCTATAATCACATGAAACTAGTTCTCTAGTTCAGTTGTGCCACACTCTATAATCATATGAAACTAGTTCTCTAGTTCAGTTGTGCCACACTCTATAATCATATGAAACTAGTTCTCTAGTTCAGTTGTGCCACACTCTATAATCATATGAAACTAGTTCTCTAGTTCAGTTGTGCCACACTCTATAATCATATGAAACTAGTTCTCTAGTTCAGTTGTGCCACACTCTATAATCACATGAAACTAGTTCTCTAGTTCAGTTGTGCCACACTCTATAATCATATGAAACTAGTTCTCTAGTTCATTGTGCCACACTCTATAATCACATGAAACTTAATTTACATACACATGCCCACGATCAAACTAAAACTGCTGTAAATCTGTTCAGTACTTAAATCATAGTCCCTGTGCTGGACATATATACACACATACAGACAAATACACATACATACACAACACACACACCACACACACACACACACACACACACACAACTAACTAACTAACTAACTAACTAACATGCACACACACACACACATACACACACACACATACATACATACACACACACACATACATACATGCATACACACAAACACACACACACTCACACACACACACACACACACACACATACACAAACACACACTTTCACACACACACACTCTCTCTCACACACACACCACAGCACCCCCCCCCCCACACACACACACACACACATACACGCACGCATGCACACATGCACGTACTCACGCACGCACACACTCACACACACACACACACACACACACACACACACACACACACACACACACACACACACACACACACACACACACACCACACCACAAAGTCTATACCAAAAACCTAAAGTACTGTATAGTACCGAATACACCAAGGTTATTACAAAAGTCCATTATTATGGACCGATGAAGAACATAGTACAATCCAGCAATAACACACTACATAACTTTCAGTAATATATTAGCATTAACATCCAATCATTCACGCACTAATCATGAGCTGTTTTATGAAGCAATCTATTAATCAAAAGTGTGACAAAATCAATACTAAGAATCTAGTACAAAGCTCTGCACACAAACAACAAAGAAAGAAAGAAAGAAAGAATGAAGGAAAAATCAGAAGGCAAAAAGAAGATGAAAAATACAACACCACAACTACGTATTCTCAATCACATTTTGCACAATTTACATAAAGATTATCAGTAGCATATGTCTGACACCACTCAGTGCAAAGATCAATACATGAACTCCACCATCGTCGGCCTCTTTACATCTCAGGAGATGATAGTCTGCACCAGGAGGCTTGTGGTCATGACGTGCACTTTCTGCTGTGGCTGTGCAGGCCGATTCTTGAGTGGCAATCTCTGTCACATCTGCCACATACAAATTGAGTCGCTATTGTCTGGTTTCTGGAACGTTGCTTGCGAAGAGCCCTTTTCTCATCTGCGCTTTGCGCTCTCCTCCTCTCCGCATTCACAACGCCTTGCTGAACGGCTGTCCGCCACGCTGCCCTGTCTTCCGCCAGAGTCTCCCAAGAGCCTGGGTCAATCCCTGAGCTTCTAAGGTCCCTTTTGCATGCGTCTACACTCAGTGCAAAGATCAATACATGAACTCCACCAGTACTCCAGGAACAGTGCATTACATAATTGTTCCATAATGAACCAAAGGTTAACCCTTTGACTCCCGCACCCTATTCACCAACTGCAATAACTAAACCCTTTGATTCCCTCACCCCATCCACCGGCTTCCTGCAGGAAGCTGGTAGATAGGGTGAGGGAGTTAAAGGGTTCAGCTTTTGCTTTGCTGGCATGGTTGATAATGCAGGATGCCGATGGACTGGATGTGGGAGTCAAAGGGTTAATAACCCTTTGACTTTCGCACCCTGTCAACCAACTGCAAAACATTAACCCTTTGATTCCCTCATCCTATCCACCAGCTTCCTGCAGGACGCTGGTGGATAGGATGAGGGAATCAAAGGGATAAGTTTTTGCTTTGCTAACATGGTTGGCAATGCAGGATGCTGGTGGACATGGTGCGGGAGTCAAAGGGTTAAAAACTTACACAATTCAGAGTATGGAATTCTGCAAAATTATTTCTAAGGTACCTGCTCATTATGCATGTTCATCTGCAGATACACTTAACATGGGTGGCACTGCATTGCAGCATTACGCTCTCCTGTAGAGAGCAACATGAATTTCACACAATTAATATCCATTATGACAACAACTACAAAAAGATGCCAGCGCATGCTAGCAGATCCATTATTGCCACAACAGAAGAAACTCTGTGTCATGCTACAACCATGAACAGGTACAAGATACAGTGTACCAGACAGGTATCTAAACAACGTAACTCTGGCTTTGTGTTCTCTTTTGGCAATGCAAAACTGATCTGGATATAGGGTTTTGGCACTGATAAGAGTGTAATTATTAGTAATCAGCCTTGCCTGCATTCTGAAAGTGTACATTTTCCGTGTGCATGTGTGTGTGCATGTGTGTACACGCTGTGCGTATGCAAGCATACTTAGGTGGGCATGCAAATATGCACAGGTGTGTGTGCATGCATTGTGTATTGTAATTTCCATGCACAACACCACACATTTCCAGAATCATCAATAAATACCTGCTTCTTCATACAGAGAATGAACACAGTATTAATTCACAACCTTTGGCAGTTCAATTAGTTTTAAACACTAAACAGGAAAGTAGACACTACCTTTCACATCATTATGACTCAACCAATTGCACGTCCATGGATAACACATTCAACACTCTACACTCTTGTCGTCAGTCTCATGGGCCTGTGTGGGCTCAGACATCTCCTGTAACAAAGGATGTTTGCTGGACTGGGAAGGAATCAACTCACTTGAACTAAACTGTCCACCAGAGTCCATTCCTAGCACCAGTCTCACGTCCCTGTCTTCCACACGAGGGGACATACTCCGTTCACCGGGCGATGACCCTCCCCGGCTGTGGTTCTGCTCCAGGATCTTGGCTGTGACGTTCTCCATGAAGGTCTTCAGTTGCCTGGCTGTCTTCTGATCCTCTGCCTCACCCAGCAGTCGACTGTTTTCAGCGTCCACTGTTTCTTCGATTTCATCTTCCTCATCATCTTGATGCTCGTCTTCATTCGTGTTCTGTTCTTCAGCGTCATGGTCACTGGTGGTGATGTTTAGGTGATCAAAATCTGTTCACAGATTAAACATGCTATATACTACGTAACATGTAATAATGATAATGATTAAGATATTATCATATCCATTATGTAACATACACTCAAACAGTGCATGAATTGTTCTTTGACAAAAAAAACAAGATGATCATGTCAACTAAACATGTGTATGTTGTTTATTTTCAGACAATTCAGTATTTTATACATCATTTGCAAGTCGCAGTGTACCAGATGTGTGACCCAAACTTCAGTAAAATTATCAAGAAAAGTCAATGATCATTGTTTATATGTGAATCCCTATGATCCCCAGAAAAATTCAATTGTGTTTTGAAAAGTTTTGGACAAAATCACAGTGGGGGATGACCTTGTATGCATCAAACCACAAATGTCAGGCGATGGAGATCCAAAGTAATGATAGCTAATGCCGTAAGATTGCAAACTAGATGTAATGGTAACTCTTTGATGTGTTGAATACAACATACATATCTCAAAATATTTTTGCTGCCCCACAAGACAACGGCAAAATGGACGGTAAGTGAAAAAGTACTGTAAACATTAACTACAAAAACGGACATTTTTGTTCAAATCTATTTTGCGTTTCTGGATCAGTGACTTTCAAAGTTACATCCAAACACAATATTACTGGCCCAAACATTTAATTTAAAAGAAACATTGACAGAAAGAACAAAAGGTAGATATCTAAACAGTTTAGAGGCTTTGCCAACAATTCAAGTCTATTCATGTGTTTGTTCAGTTGTTTGTTTGTTGTTTGTTTGAGCAGTTTAGAACTCTTTTGTCTACTGGTCGTTAGTTGGTTTTGTTTTTTGAGTTTGTTCTTTTTTTTTTTTTTGCTTTTTTTTTTTTGTTTTAGAAAAAGAGAATACAGAAATGAAATATTCTTCTTTGCATTTGTTGTTTGTAATAAAGTTTTTTTGAAGTTCTGAAGTTTCACATTTATTCCTTTAGTCTGGCTGTTTTAAGACAGGCAGCTAAAGAAACAAATATTCTATTTTTCACACAAAAAACCAGAGAGATAGGAATAAGAGATGGGCGGCTTTTCCCTTCCAATCTTCTGATATCACAGAAAATACCCATAACGTATATGTCCACATACCTGTAACCCCACAGCTGTCTCTGTACAACCCTTGATCTGTCTCCCCAACATGGCGAACCACTTCCTCTTTGGTAGGCAACAGGTCCAGGTCAGCCTCCATGTCCATGCCCACTCCCCCACCACCTCCCGACCCCACGACTGCTGCCTCCGTCACCTCCCTCCCCATCAGGTTCGTCATCTCCCGGCTGCTCAAGCTTCCCAAGGGCCTGTGCGAAGGGCTGAGGTCTGTGCTGGGGGTCTGTGGCACGGAGTCGGAGTCCAGGTCAGAAATGATGTCATGGGCGTGGTCAGAGGCTTCACTGGATTCTGACCTCTGGCATGGGACCAGCATCTTGACCTCACTGCACTCTTTGCGCAGCTTTTCCAGGTTGGACATGTGTTCTGTCCCACAAAGACAGACAAACAGCCAGCAAACTGACATACATGTAGACAAACAGACGGACAGATGGATGAATGGACGGATAGACAGACACAGACAGAAAGAAACACATAGAAACAAATGATCAGGAGCTAAATACTAAACACAAGATGGTAAGCAAGCCAAGACCATGTAAATAACCATTCTAAAGCACAAGTACATTTACCACAAAGAACTTATGACAACTATAAATGCAGCCAAGACCTTTCTATATATCATACCAACTGTCTAAACAAGAGAATAATTCTAATTGTTGCAACTGTGCTGTAAAACAGCTGACACAGACCAAAACCAAATCAAAGCAAAAGCCCACATTTTTGGTCCCTTTTTATCCACTGGACAGGGAAGTTTTTAGTCCTCTTTTTATTATCCCTTGTTTGGTGTTTGTGATCTGTTTGTGACCGTGCGTTCGCGCTTGACAAAGGCCGGTTGGCCGAAAATTTGCGCTTGTTTTGTCTTGTTTTGTTGAATACGCGCTTGCACTGGTTTTCTTGTTCTTCTGGTTCCTGTTTGCTTGGGCGCGGGCAGTCGCACTTGTTTTGGATCTAAAAGCCCACTGTCTCAGATAAAAGTTACCTTTTTCCAAATTCTTTACCATGTACGGTTTATTTGTTATCTAAAAGGACTAAGGTAAACTTAAAAAGACACAATCAAATTTTACTTGAAATTTTCAGGTCCTACAGAATACTGCATCACACAATTTACTTATTTATATTAATTTTCGTTGGTCACAAAATCACTTTGAAAAAAGAAAGAAAATTGTTGCTAAACATTCAAACGGTTGAAATATATTATTAGCTGTTCTGGTTTCCATCTTCTTTTTTACAGTTTTAATGCTGCATGGCAATGTTTGCTTAGCTTACAGGCAAAAGCTACAAATTGATAAAAATAAAGAAAGAAAGATATGAGATGGGATGTTGTAAAAGAAGATGTCTGACCTGATACACTCCACAAGCCAGCCACCTCCAGGGTCTTTAGTTTTTTCTCCAGCTCTGACACTCTGTTGCCTAGAATCCTGCACATTACCAACAGACATTGTGTACAATGGACACACAAGCCACAGACTTCAGCTTATTAGCATGTTAACTCAATCGAGTCGCAGTCTTCAAGGTCATTCTGCCTCCTCAATTCAGAGGATTTTTAGCACATTTTAAAAAAATATAGAAAAACAACCAAATAAAGTAGACAAACAAAGTAAAGTGATACAGAAAGACCAGGATTAGATCGTTACAAATAATCTTACTTTATTTATGGTATTCCATGTACTTGTAAATGATGAGGTATCCAAATAGGTATCCAAAGGGGGGTAATTTTTTTTTTTTGATGGATATGAACACACACTGTGAAATAGTTTTAGATGAAGTCCAGAACATGATTTCGATGCCATGGATGTTTCAAATCACAAGATTACTGGTAGTTGTCACTTTTTGCGTACAGTTGCTCCAGAGCACAAAATATTTACAGAATTGTGAGGTTCGACTTGCTTTCCTTGACGCCACTTGCGAAATTCGCATGTTGCGGGTAGCGCTGAAAAAAGGCTACTGTTGTCTTTGTTTCACATTGCCACAAATGGTCTAAGGTAAATAAATGCTGTAAACATACCCTAGTTTAGGTTCCCAGTGAGTTTTCCCTATAACTGAGGCTTCTGACATAAAAAAAAATACAAATGTCCGCCGTCGATAAATCGACGTCGCGTACCCAAGCAGTAAACGGAAGCGACGGAGATTTTCTTCAGGCACGAAGCGATTGAGTTAAAAAAAAGGCATTTCACCATACAGTCAAGAAACATGGGTTCCATTTACCTCTGGTGTACCTCAGATAACCTCTAGACACAGAAGGAGGAACCTTGCAGATGCCTCATGGACATGTACAAGACCTTTGCGGTGTTAACCCTTTGACTCCTGCATTCTGTCCACCAGCATCCTGCCTTGACAACCATGCCAGCAAAGCAACAACTTAACCCTTTGACTCCCTCACCCTATCCACCAGCTTCCTACCTACAGGAGGCTGATGGATAAGGTGAGGGAGTCAAAAGGTTAAGTTTTTACAGCTGGTGGACAGGGTGCAGGAGTCAAAGGGTTAAGATTCGTGCTGATTGTGTTCACATGTTGTTTGGTTTTCAATTTTGATTTTTCCTTCCAATTGTACTGTGAGGTGTTGTGGGAAGACTCACGCATCTGTCTGTGGCGAGGCGGAAGGCTTTGGTAAGTGACATGTTGTGCATGTCCAATCATATGTCATAATCATTTTAATCATGATCACCAAATAATTTGTTAGTTTGTTTTGTTTTGTTTGTTTCATTTGTTTTGTTTGCTTTCTCATAATTTATTACACTGCACACACGTGTCTGAATGCCATTACTTAAGAGATATATTTTAAATTTTGAGAAAATAACCCAGATGTGTGCATACTTCATTACTTGTCCAATTTTCAACTGCCAAGAGGTCCATGAACACTAACATTAAAAACTGCATGGAGTCTCAATATTTTGCCTTCTCTAGCAGACTTGATGCTCATATCAGAAATAACACTTCAAGAAATGGACAACAGGTTAATATACTGGGGGGTGCAAAAGTAGGTATACAGTAATCACATCATTATTATAATGCTTAATTCCGCGGAATGGAGCGTGTGAATCCGACGGCAAGCAGTTTGAGTATCTGAGGGATTAAGGCTGTGCTGTTACTACATGTATATGCAATATTCATTTGTTTGTATAATAAATGCAATGAGAATTGTACGTGTTTTCTTTTTTCATAACTGTATACCTACTGTATATCGTATAAGCCTGATCAGGAAGTATCTCTCTGTTGAAACAACTGCAAAACTCGTTCTCTCCTTCATAATGTCTCGCATTGACTATTGCAATTCACTCCTGTCTGGTCTTCCTGCCTCCACCATTCACATCCTACAGCGCATTCAAAACAATGCTGCACGCCTTGTACTCAAAAAGAAAAAAAGCTGACCACATTTCTCCTCTCCTGGCACAACTTCACTGGCTCCCTGTATCAAAGCGCATACACTACAAACTAGAAACCATGTGCTACAAAAGCCTCAATAACGCAGCCCCCGATTACCTGTCAAGCCTACTTGAGATCTATATTCCCTCACGTACCCTCCGCTCTGCCTCCGATCCTCTGACTTTTTGCTTTCCACGCACTAAGCTCAATACCTACGGTCCACGAGCCTTCTCTGTTTCTGGTCCACTCTCCTGGAACAAACTTCCTCTCTCAGTCCGTCAGCAACCTACTTTTGTCTCCTTCAAGTCCGCTCTCAAAACTCACCTTTTCTCCTCTGCATGAAATCCTGACCTCACTCATCCCCCTCTGTAGCCTGTCTCCGCTCGGATTGGAATCACATTGTAATATATATTTGTATATAATATGCTCTCTATAATTTTCCATTGCTTTTATTCTTTTTCCTCATTTATAGCCATGTGTGAGTGTGTGTGTGCATGTGTGTGCGCGCATGCGTATGTGTATGTTCAGCGCTTAGATTGATTTCTATCAAGATTTTGCGCTATATAAATATTGTAATTATTATTATTATTATTATTACTTTTGCACCCCCATGTATATTGTCAAACATATTCAAATCTCTCAATGCAAAAGAGCCAAAATACAGAACAAACATAACAAACTACAAACATAACCAACAACTGAAATTCATGCCCACAAAATGTATAAAAAGCCCAATGTGAAGACAAACAGGTGGACAGAGAAGAGGCGTACTTGTTCGTCTTCCGTTGGTGTGACAGGGCCATGGACTTATCGTTGACAGAGTCCAGTAATGCAGAGCACAGTGCCTGCAGGTCAGCCATGGCCTGAGGGGTTGGGGAGATGGCTGTCTTGTTTGAGATCATCTGGTGCACTGCAAACACATATCAATCTGTATCATCTGATATTGTGAAAACCAACACACTTCCTGCATCATTTAACCCTTTCACTCCCACACCCTATCTGCAATCTACAAAAACTTAACCTTTTCACTCCATCTCCATCATCATCATCATTTGTTATTATTATTATTATTATCATTATTATCATTATCATTGTTGTTGATGTTTAATTCCATCCAATTTATCACTAAGGAGTTTAAACAAACAAAGCTAAACACAAATGTACACTAACTAGGGACACTGAAACATGTAAAAACTGGCAAAAACCATCTAACATTGCTTAAGCACACTATATTTCCTTAATTAATGTCAAAAATACAGTTAATACATGTACTCAATTATCAATCCAAGGAGAAAGTATTTCGGGCTTTACAGAACACATACACATAAATGGACCAGCAAGGCAGAAAATGACAGAGGAAGAGATGACAGAAAACAAAGGAACAAGGCAGAAACAAAGAGAATGACAGAAAAGAGGAAATTTCTAACACATAATTTCCAGAAGGTAGGGATACTATTTATACTGAAACAGCCCCTGGCATCCCCACGGGGGTGATCATATTTCTTAAAATAAAAACGCATGTCTATAATAAACGCACACATTTCTGGATACCAGTAAGACGAACAATGACATGTACCCACAAAATTATGGCTATGGTTTTCTGTTCAGCTGCTGTTCAGAAAAAATAAAAAGTTGTCCTATAACTCTGTGATCACTAGGAATGGAGGAGGTGGTGATAGTGAGCAGCCGTACATGGGAACTGTGGTGCCCATTCCTCTCCCTCCTGTCCTACCGTTGGGCACTCACCTTGTTTCTGTGTGATGATAAGACCTCCTGTACGATTCTGGCCCACCTTGAGGATGCCTTTTTCTTCTTCTTCTCCAAGATACTCTGTAAAAACACAAAAGGGTTGTAAAAATGTGTCCATGCTTATGGTAACATTAGGTAACAATTATTTCTGTGAATACCCCTCTCTCTCTCTCTCTCTCTCTCTCTCTCTCTCTCTCTCTCTCTCTCTCTCTCTTTCAATGACACCTCCTGTCCTCTCTCTCTCTCTCTTTCTCTCATGAACACCTCCTCTCTCTTCTCTCTCTCTCTCTATCTATCTCACCACACACACACACACACACACCACCACACACACTACATACACACACACAAAACATACACACACATACTACACACACACACACACACACACACAAACACACACACACACACACACACACACACACAACACACACACACAAACAAAACATAAAACATACACACACACACGAGTTACGCTTGACTGTTTTGTTCTCATATTTTTGAAAATGAACTGATCTTTTTAAAATAATTCATATGCATTATTGTTTTGAAAGTACATACAAACCTACACCTCTGTTACTAGTCCATATAAACCAGAGCACTCTTACACTGCCAAAACACATGACTATTACATAGAGAACATTTAACATGGTCATCATATGGCCAATCTGACGTCCACCCTACCTTGTACTTTGATACAGTCTCCATGGCCATACTCTTCTCCTCTTCCATCTGTTTCAGTCTTTCTTGTAGGTATCTGGGAAGGACAAAAACACAATCAAAATTTACTGAACACTACTAAGACTTTACTCTCGCCACCAACAAAGTGTGCTGTTATTCCAAATTCAGAGATACACAAAATGAAGTATTTATCAGGTTCACTATTTCTTTCAATTACTGAATCTTTATTTATATCACAACTATTCAAATGACTGTTAAATGTGATCCTGTAGATTTACGAAAAATACGTTCAAAAACAACATAGAAATGACTGCCTATGTTTTGTGCCAAGACTAAGGAAAAGCTCCACACGCTGCAATAGATCAACCAGCCAAATCAATAAAAAGGTCTATCAATAAACAACACAGGCATCATTCCTAACACAGACACACATAGTGATAACACAAATCAATATGAACTGATCCACTGACCCCTCTTATTGGGGTTGTTTTTTTTCCGAGAGGGTGTTGAAACAACAAACATATACAATTTAAAGAAAATCCACAACTAATAATAACAATAATAATAATAATTACAATATTTATATAGCGCAAAATCTTGATAAAATCAAATCTAAGCGCCTCAGCTACAACACCCTCCACAAAAAGAAAACAAACAAACATGAATAAATAAATAAATGAAATAAAAGTCTCTGCAATGAAACAAAGTAGTAAGATCACACACTCTTTAATCAAAAGCATACACTGTAATGTTTTTCGATTTAATACATGGAATATGCTGACAAGAAAAAAGTGAACTGTCTTCACAAGAGGACCAAACAAAATCACACAACTTACTTGTTCTCCATGACGACAGCCACAAGACGACCAAACAAAATCACACAACTTACTTGTTCTCCATGACGACAGCCACAAGAGGACCAAACAAAATCACACAACTTACTTGTTCTCCATGACGACAGCCACAAGAAGACCAAACAAAATCACACAACTTACTTGTTCTCCATGACGACAGCCACAAGAGGACCAAACAAAATCACACAACTTACTTGTTCTCCATGACGACAGCCACAAGAGGACCAAACAAAATCACACAACTTACTTGTTCTCCATGACGACAGCCACAAGAGGACCAAACAAAATCACACAACTTACTTGTTCTCCATGACGACAGCCACAAGAGGACCAAACAAAATCACACAACTTACTTGTTCTCCATGACGACAGCCACAAGAGGACCAAACAAAATCACACAACTTACTTGTTCTCCATGACGACAGCCACAAGAGGACCAAACAAAATCACACAACTTACTTGTTCTCCATGACGACAGCCACAAGAGGACCAAACAAAATCACACAACTTACTTGTTCTCCATGACGACAGCCACAAGAGGACCAAACAAAATCACACAACTTACT
>CM060309.1:6696986-6706986 GCA_030674185.1 Monoplex corrugatus | reverse complement strand
AGACAGACAGACAGAGAGACAGACAGACAGACAGACAGACAGAAGGAGAATAGATAGAGAGAGAGATGCAGATAGAGACACAGAGAAGCACACACACACACACACACATACACACACACGCATGCACGCACGCATGCACACATACAGAAACAAACAGACAGGCAGACAGAGACAGAGAGAGAAACTATATGTGTATGCATGTGTGTTTGTGTCCGTGCGTGCGTGCGTGCACACGTGTATGTGTGTGTGTTTGTGTGCGTGAGTGCACGTACGCGTGCTTGTGTGTGTGTGTGTGAGTGCGTGCGAGCGTGCATGCGTGCGCACGCGTGCACGTGTGTGTATGTGAAAAGTGTGCGTGTGAGTGTGTATGTGATAATGTACCACAAGAAAGAAGACAACTCAAAGAGCCTGATCATCTCACCGCTGCTGTCTTCTAATTGTTATAGGGCTCATGATATTGCCTCTAACACATTGTCTGACAATGACAACTGTCTGCGAAAGAATATCACTGATCGCCAAAATCATTTGCCAAACAGCGAAAAGGCTTTGCTATAATATTTTCATGTCGACAGAAAAAGAAAGTATCCATCCAAAATGTCTCGATTTCTCGGTGGGCCTGTGGTCCATATTTGCTGTCAAAGGTTTATCAATAAAGACTACACACGTGTGCGTGCACACTTCCTGCATACACGCAAGCACTCGCACACGCATCACACCTACACACACACTTGCACGCACCTACTCACATACACACCGCGGCGCACGCACACACACACACACATACGAGTAGACGCTCAGGCAAATTGCTCGCCCTCTCTCCCTCTCTCTCAAACACACACACAACACACACACAACACATGCACACACACACATACATACAAACACACGCGCGCGCACACACAAACACACACACACATACACACACAAATACATAGAAACAACGCGTGACACACTTACACAAATACACTCACGCGCGCGCTCATACACAAACACACATACACACGTACACTCAAACACACACACACACGCACGCACGCACACACTCGCACTTTTTCTCTAAACAGATTCCATTTGAACAACATACACTGTGTCGTTATTTGATAAGCCCTACACGGAGACACAGACAGACAAAAACAGAAGAGAGACAAACAGAGACTTAAATAGGGGGACATTCGGACAACAATGAATCAATACACATTAAAATATTACACATGATTTATTAAACTCTGAACAAAATATTCTCTCTCTGTGTCATTGTCACTGTAATTCTCTCTCTCTCTCTCCTCTCTCTCTCTCTCTCTCTCGCTCGCTCGCTCTCTCTGTCTCTGTGCCTCTCTCTTTCTACCTGTCTCTGTCTGTCTGTCTCTGTCTCTCTCTCTGTCTGTCTCTCTCTCTTCCTCTCTCTCTTTCTCTCTCTCTCAGAGCAAATTGTGCCTAATTTCAACGAACAATATTTACTGTTAAAGAATGGTTCAGTTCGTTGTATCCACGTAAGTTGTTCGTTGTTAACCGACAATACGTTGAGCTGAAGTGTGTAAAATCTGAACAACGAAATGTCGTAGTCTGAAAATTGTCCGTTTAAGAAATGAACGTATTACAACTTGCACGAAAACCTTAACTCTTGTACATAATAATCTGTGTATGTTACTTTCTTTTCTGTCATTATGTTGTTCTTGTTACTTGATTAAACTGACCTGGAATAATTATCGGCGAAACGCTTTTTATTAAGGTTAGGAAAAACACGTCTCATTGGCAAAAAAATGCTCTATCAAAGTTATCTGAAGGGTCACTGGAAATTCGGTATTTTGTCCTTGTTTTTGGTTGCCTTCTGTACTGTAGACTTTTTACGCCATTGATCACGAGTGTTTCCTGCATTAAAACCACTCACTTCGCGAACATAAGTGTTGATTTAACCAGTCGCTGTGGTGTAGTGGTTAGCGATACAGACTACCGACTGGAAGGTTGTGGGTTCGAATCCCTGTATCAGTCCCTTCAAAAATTATTGTGGGATTTTTCGGCTCTAACCCAGAGTAGAGTGTGCTATGGGCTCATTGGGAAGACTGGGACCACACAGTCGAGTCTCATCCACTTCACGGATGCGTTATTGAGGGTGTTGCTTAAATGTTTTGACCAATACCGCAGGTGTCTGTATCTCTCGGTCTGGTTGACGCCAGGATATAATGATGATAGTAAGCGTAGAGTACAGTCCTGTAAAGCAGTCTCAATCCTAGATGGAACTCCGTAGCATCATGATTAATCATCCTCATCCTCGTCATCATCATCGCATTGCAAAAACTGTCAAATTCTGTGGTCAATAAGATGGCAAATGAGACACCTGCACCCCCCCCCCCCCCCAAAAAAAAAATAATAGGTGAGCACAAAGGTAATCTTCCTAAGTGTGATGATCTTTAGAAAAAGGACTGATTTTCGTTTTCAAACATTCCTTTTCGTTGTTTAAAAAGGAAGTCACAATCTGGATAAGAAGGTTTTACTTGCTGGTTAAACAAGGCACTTCCTGTCGCCATTTGAAGACTACACAATGAGGAATAAATCATCTGTGTTGATATAAATCATCTGTCTTGATATAAATCATCTGTTCTTGTTCTCTTTGATATAAATCATCTTGTGTTAGATATAAATCATCTGTCTTCTTGTCTTGATATAAATCATCTGTGTTGATATAAATCATTGTCATAATCATCTGTCTTGATATAAATCATCTGTGTTGATATAAATCATCTGTGTTGATATAAATCATCTGTCTTGATATAAATCATCGTCTTGTTAATTGTTGATATAAATCATGTCTTGATATAAATCATCTGCTTGATATAAATCATCTGTCTGATTCGTGTTGATATAAATCATCTGTGTTGTATAAATCATCTGTCTTGAATAACATCTGTCTTGATATAAATCACGTCTTGATTTGTCTTGATATAAATCATCTGTCTTGATATAAATCATCTGTGTTGATATAAATCATCTGTCTTGATATAAATCATCTGTCTTGATATAAATCATCTGTGTTGATATAAATCATCTGTCTTGATATAAATCATCTGTCTTGATATAAATCATCTGTCTTGATATAAATCATCTGTGTTGATATAAATCATCTGTCTTGATATAAATCATGTCTTGATATAAATCATCTGTGTTGTATAAATCATCTGTCTTGATATAAATCATCTGTCTTCTGTCTTGATATAAATCATCGCTTCTGTCTTGATATAAATCATCTGATCTTCTGTCTTGATATAAATCATCTGTTCTTGATATAAATCATCTGTCTTGATATAAATCATCTGTCTTGATATAAATCATCTGTCTTGATATAAATCATCTGTCTTGATATAAATCATCTGTCTTGATATAAATCATCTGTGTTGATATAAATCATCTGTCTTGATATAAAATCTTAATCTGTGTCTTGATATAAATATCATTCTGTCTTGATATAAATCATCAATCTGTCTGTAAAATCAGTTTGATATAAATCATCTGTCTTGATATAAATAATCATGTCTTGAATAATCATCTGTTGATATAAATCATCTGTCTTGATATAAATCATCTGTGTTGATATAAATCATCTGTCTTGATAAAATCATCTCTGATTAATACTGTCTTGATATAATCACTTCTTGATAATCCTGTTGATATAAATCATGTCTTTGTCTTGATATAAATCATCTGTCTTGATATAAATCATCTGTCTTGGACTCTTGGTGTAAAGCGTGACTACGGTTGAGAGCCCTGTGGACGTCATCAGCCCAGGCCTCAATCCTGCTGAAGAGTTCTTCACGTGATAGCGGGCTGCCCACCAAACTGGAGTCATCGTCCTCGTCATCGTCCAGCTCGTTAGGGTTCCTCATGTCGTTGTAGAGGTCCCTGTGGACGTTCTCCCGCTCCTCCTCTTCCAGCAGTCTCAGGTCACGGTTCTTGAAGTCAGCGGAGGCCGAACGGAAAGCACGAGGATGTTGCTGCTCACAGAAGGCCACGGCTCTCAGGTTGGCCATTTCGTAGTCCAGTCTGGCACGACCTTTGATCTTTTCCCGCGTGCTGGGGTCACGTGGGAGACACCTGGCTCTGACCCCTGGAGGAAGAGAGGTGTTGAGGGTTGTGCGACACTGTGTGGACATGACCGGTTCTCCCAGGCCCTGAGTCTTCAGATGCTGACACAGCTGTAGAATGTCCACGGAATCAGGTGAACCGTTGTCCCCGTGCAGGTCGTGAGGTAGTAGGCCTGACAGCGCGTGACGATCCTTGACGCCATCCTGACTGTCACTGTCGCTGCTGACCCCGGAAGACGACGCCTCATCTTCTCTATAAGCCCTCTTTTTACCGGGTTCCATATTTGTTTGGGAGGGGGATTTCACCCACCCGGATTTTCTACCCACGGGCCTGACATTGCGGGACACGACACCAGACACAGGGTCAGAAAAGGCCAGAGGTCTGCTGGGGTGGGGGGACATGAGTGTGGGGGCCTGGTATGCACCGGTTTGTGTTTGGTCATAATGATCGTTCTCCATGATGTCAGGTTCTGGGTTAGACAAATCGTGACCGTTTCCACGTCCATAGGATAGCTCTGGAGAAGGCGTCACACTCTCAGGCGGATGTGAGTTATATCCATGTCCACGGCGGGAGGGTTCTGCTGAAGGTTCAAATTCAGGCTGATCCACGTCATGTATAGATCCATGACCGTTGAAAGTTAGTTCATCAGAAGGCATTACCGTTCCCGTTGATACGATTTATACTCGTACCCGCGTCCATTGGGCAGATCTACAGAAGGTGTCACAGGTTCTGCCTGATATCTCTGTCCGTGGCTGTTGAAGAGTTCCCCAGAGGACCTGACTGGTGAGTTGGGTAGAGAAGTGGAGGGACCTGAGACCGTGACAGCAGCGAAGGTATGGTTCCTCTTCATGTGAGGTCTGTGGAGTAAGGTGAGACTGTTGGAAGACGTGGTGGTCAATGTCTGGGCAGTACGTCGAGGTTTGGTCAGTTGTAGCCGCTCGTACATAGTCTGCAAGTGGTCCATCTGCAACAGGGCCAATATAATATGTACTGTTAAGTCTATTCTTCTGTACAGTAAGATACTTTATCCATATTAACAAAAACAAACCCACAAACGACACACAAAACACACACACACACACACACACACACACACACGCATACAAGGACACTCAGTGTGTCCTTGTATTGTGTGTGTGTGTGTGTGTGTGTGTGTGTGTGTGTGTGTAACGAGTGATTGTGAGTGTGTGGTGGTGTGTGTAGTGTGTGTGTGTGTGTGTGTGTGTGTGTGTGTGTGCGTGTGTGTGGTGATGTGAGTGTATGTGTGAGTGTGTGTACGTGTGCGTGTGTGTGTGTGTGATGTGAGTGCGTGTGCTGTGTGTGTGTTATGCGTGTGTGTCGTGTGTGTGTGTGATTAAGCATGTGCTGTTATGTGTTTTTTGTGTGTAGTTGTTGTGACGCACCCGTGCGTGTGTTTGTGTGAGTAAAGAGAGAGAGAGAGAGAGATACAATAGAAGAGAGTGAGAGACAGACGGACACAGACAGAGACAGAGGGAATAAGACGAACAAAAAAAACCAACAAACAAATAAAATATCGTTAATGAAATCAATCACAGATAAATTCCAGGGCAGGTAAAGAAAACCTTACACACACACACCACCAGTCACGCAACCAGACCAAAAACAAAAAAAAGATAATGATAAAATAAAATAAAAGAAATACGAAATTTGAATCACTATGAAATACCAGAGCAAACAAAGAGGATTTCTCGCCTGTCGCAATGATTGTGCACATTGCAAAATCGAAGTACATGTATTTAACAAGGGATCAGTAAGGGTTTATGTGGATTATTGTCTGCATTTGGTGCAGGTGGGAAAATCTTGCCACTGACAGAAAACAGAATGGAATGCAGGTAGGAAAATCTTGCCACTGACAGAAAACAGAATGGAATGCAGGTAGGAAAATCTTGCCACTGACAGAAAACAGAATGGAACTACAAAGCCGGAAAGACTGAAATAAAATTAAATGAAAACCTGACATAAAACCACACCTGTAACTTTTTACAGACATTTTTAGACATCATTGGGCTGCAACCTTTAAGTAAACGAATGTGTCCGAATGTACAGGTGAATATAAATAAATAATCAAGATAAACGATACTTGTCCCGTTTCCACGAGAGAGACAGACTGAGAGCGCTGCATCTCTGCCTCTCTCTCCCTCTCTCTGTCTCTCTCTCTCTGCTTGTCTGTGTGTGTGTGTGTGTGTGTGTGTGTGTGTGTGTGTGTGTGTGTGTGTGTCTCTCTCTCTCTGCCTCTCTCTCTCTCTGTTGCTTTCTTTGCCTCTGTCTCTGTCTGTCTCGCTCTCTCTCTCTCTGTTGCTCTCTTTGTCTCTGTCTGTCTGTCTGTCTGTCTGTCTGTCTGTCTCTCTCTCTCTCTCTTTCTCTCTCTGTCTGTTGGATTTTCAAGTTTGGTTTGGTTATTTTAGTCAAATGCGGGATGCTCTGCCACTGGAAAGCACATAGCCATAAAACCGGGCCACTTTTTTTTCATATACGAGGTTCCATCCAGCACGTAACGACAACGTCTTTAACTGGAAAAACAATTGTCAAGGCGCTGTAAAACTTAACACACACACATACCCCGCTCCAATTATTCTGTTGTCTAATTACGAAATTATGTCCAGATGTTGTGGCGTCATCACGTGCGGAATAGTTATTCCAGTCCGTTAGACTACGTTTAGTGTTGACTAAAGCGCGCTTATATTAGGATATGATTGAATTATATACGTGAAGTCCTGGTGAAGATACAGTACAGACGATACACAGTGGATGTGGGACGCAATCTCTCTCGCAGGCCGCGGTGTGAAGGCGAATGTCACTCTTTGAAATTTGACAAAATGACGTTAGAGACAAGCATAGACCGGACAGTCAACAAACAAAGCCAGAACAAGATTGAGGCAGCCGAGATGTGGTTTCTACGAAGGATGTGAGAGTTCCATGGACAGCAAAGAAAACAAACGAGACAGTCTTGATGGAGGCAGACACAAGTAGATCATCATTCATAAGGAAGATTAGGAAAAGACAGGCAACATTTATAGGCCATTTTATGAGGAAGGGGATTTGGAGCACCTGGTCACAACGGGAAAACTGGAGGGAAAGAGAGCACCGGGTAGACTCAGGGAGAAGATACTAGACGGACTTGCAGAGTAGCTGAAGACAAGGAGGGTGGAAGAGGTGCTTGAGGCAACAAGAGATAGAGACAGATGGAAGTCCATAATAACCAACGCCATGCGGCAAGGCACTTGATGATAATGATGATGATGATGATGATGATAGACCGGGTAGGCCAGAACAAGCCACTGACGGGTTCCGATGGGACAACCCGCTATCATACCCATAACAGGGTGTCCCCGATTAAATCACTAAGACCTGCAATCCGAAAGAAATGTAGAACAACGTTAAATAATTCACAGTTAACAAGAAACACCACGAGGGTGCGGAAGGGACCCGGAACACCAATACCTCACCACTCTCCGACGATCCCCCCCCCCCCCTTCCGCAAAGCTCCCGACGCCACTCGATAGTCATTTCATCAAGCAATGAGCGGGGGATTGGGGTGGGGGCTATCCATGCGCTGCATGACCCATTCGGACCGTCATCAGTTACCTTGTTTACATTTACCATTGACATTAGCCTTCTTGACAAGAATAATGCCAGAAAGCAGCGGGGATCTGCCACACCCTGCTCAATCTCCAGATATATGCCCCCCCCCCCCCCGGACTTTCATCTATTCTACCCCCCTGATTCTACCTCCCACCCAGACTTTCATCTACCCACCAACCCCGACTTTCATCTATCCCCCCCCCCCCGACTTTCATCTACCCCCCCCCGACTTTCATCTACCCCCCCCCCGACTTTCATCTACCCCCCCCCCGACTTTCATCTTCACCCCCGACTTTCATCTACACCCCCGACTTTCATCTACCCCCCCCCCCGACTTTCATCTCTCCCCCCGACTTTCATCTTCATCCCCGACTTTCATCTACACCCCCGACTTTCATCTACCCCCCCCCCCCCCAGACTTTCATCTTCACCCCCGACTTTCATCTACACCCCGACTTTCATCTACTCCCCCCCCCGACTTTCATCTACCCCCCCCCCCCCAGACTTTCATCTTCACCCCCGACTTTCATCTACACCCCCGACTTTCATCTACTCCCCCCCCCCAGACTTTCATCTTACACCCCCGACTTTCATCTCACCCCCGACTTTCATCTACCCCCGACTTTCATCTACCCCCCCCCCCCCCAGACTTTCATCTTCACCCCCGACTTTCATCTACACCCCCGACTTTCATCTACCCCCCCCCAGACTTTCATCTCCCCCCGACTTTCATCTACCCCCACATCCACCGACTTTCTCTACCCCCCAGACTTTCATCTACCCCCCCCCGACTTTCATCTACCCCCCAGACTTTCATCTACCCCCCACCCCCCCCAGACTTTCACTAAACCATCACACCCCCGACTTTCATCTACCCCCCCGACTTTCATTTACCCCCCCCCCCCCCCGGCAAACAACAACGACAACAACAGAAAAACAAACAAACAAACGAAGACCCCTACTGTACATCTGTACGATTTAGATGACTTAGAAAATGGAAGTGACCAAGCACGAACAACGTACGAATTCTGGTTGCCTAGCAGCTAACAGGCATTTGGGACTTTCATAACAGATGGGTATTTGGTTATTCAGGAGAAGGGATGTCACATTCAAAGACTATAGTAAGGTACTGATTATTTATTACTTTATTGTTTCAACATTTTGACAGACATGTTCTCACTATTTATTGAAAGACCCTCATAATCGTTTGTGTTTTTGCTTACCTGTGGTAATGGATTTTCCAACAGAATTGTGTGTGTGTGTGTGTGTGTGTGTGTGTGTGTGTGTGTGTGTGTGTGTGTGTGTGTGTGTGTGTGTGTGTGTGTGTGTTAGTGTGTTTCTCCGTCTGTGAGTGTCTGTGTCTGTGCCTCGACGCGCAAGCGTGTGAACGTGTGTGTGTGTGTGTGTGTGTGCGTGTGTGTGTGTGTGTGTGTGTGTGTGTGTGTTTAGTGTATGTGTGTGTGTGTTAGTGTATGTGTGTGTGTGTGTTAGTGTGTGTGTGTATGTATGTGTGTGTGTGTATGTGTATGTATGTGTGTGTGTGTGTGTGTTAGTGTTCGTTGTTCGTTGCTTGATTTAACTTCTTTTCACTATAAGTGATATTAGACGGTGTGTGTTAGTGTGTTGTGTGTGTGTGTGTGTGTTGTGTGTGTGTGTGGTTAGTGTGTTAGTGTGTGTGTGTGTGTTAGTGTGTTAGTGTGTGTGTGTGTTAGTGTGTTAGTGTGTGTTAGTGTATGGTTTTGTGTGTGTGTGTGTGTGTTTGTGTGTGTGTGTGTGTGTGTGTCTGTCTGTATGTCCGTCTGTCTGTCTGTCTCTCTGTGGCAGCAAACCAGATCCCTGTCTTATTTTTGCAAGGTGTCAAACCACACAAAACTTGTCGAATTCACACAGTCCACAAAAACACAAAAGAGGAAAGACCAGGAAGAGATTATCAGTCAGTTCCAAAAGCCGACTCTACGCCTGTGCAAACAAGTTTCGAGGTTCACAGACTGTTAAACCCATTACATAAAGTAGTCACAAGTCCCTTTTTACCACCTGTAATGTAAAGGTCGTGGTGGCCTGAATTTTAACGCTTTGACTCCCACACCCTACCCACCAAGTGCAAAAATAATAATATAATAATAATAATTACAATACTTATATAGCGCAAAATCTTGATAAAATCAAATCTAAACGCTGAAACAGACACACACACGCACGCACGCACGACCACACACACAATACACACACAACACACACACACACACACAATACACCACACGCACCACGGCTATAAATGGGGAGAAAGAATAAAAGCAATGGAAAATTATAGAGAGCATAT
>CM060309.1:6654486-6686986 GCA_030674185.1 Monoplex corrugatus | reverse complement strand
AAGAAAGAAAAAAAGAAAGGAAGAAAGAAAGAAAGAACGAAAGAAAGAACGAAAGAAAGAAAGAAAGAAAGAAAGAAAGGAAGGAAGAAAAGAACGAACGAACGAACGAACGAAATAAAGAACGAAAGAAAGAACGAAAGAAAGAAGAAAGAAAGTGGTATACTTACAACTACAACAATCGCACGATTTTCTTTCAGATATTTTGCACGACTCTCATGTAGGGAGTGACCCATCCAATACAGTATCAGTTTCAGTGTCAATTTCTCAAGATGACGTCTCCGCGCTCGGAATGGATTCCATATTCACTATCGTCACAGGAGGCATGTGATAGAGAAAATCCAAAATGATCACGACACAAGCATTAAGCCTACACATAAACCCACGAGCTGGCCAGGTCCTGAGATCCTACCTAGATAGTTCCATAACCTGGGCTCGTAGGGGAGTGAGGTGGCAGAGACCTCAACTTTTCCCGGGGCCAGCACCACGAGGGCGGTGCCCATCCCCTCTCCCTCGCTTCAAATTCATATTCATATTCACTTTCCTTTTACCTAGACTTCAGAAAGGCAAGAAGGCTAATTGGTGTTCAAGGGGTGGGACCTGGGAAATCAACCTATCTTTCCAATGATTTATACCAAGGCAGCCGGGCAATGCCCTGCTCTTCACGATTTTCAACTGCCGTGGGATCTTGAACGTGCGCAGCCAGAAGGCACACGGGTCCGACTCGTTTTTCGTCCCCTTCCGAAGGACTAGAGGTTCGGTTGGATTTTCCAGTCAAACTGAGGAGAAAAGCCGAGGCCTCTATGGGAAGCAAACACAGGAACCTCGAGTTTAGGTATTGGCAGGCGAACGTCTGAACCATTCCGCCACTCTTCTCCCTCTTCTCCAGTGAACATGTCAAAGGAAAACCTCAAGGTCAGATAAATACCAGGACACATACAAACCAATTGGCGGATGACATGACAACTGAACAAAACGGGAATGATAGTCAAAGGCCGAGACAACAGTAAACAGAGACAAGGCACTAAAAGAACTAAAACCGAAGAATCCAGAAGGCAGTCCTGCAAGACCAGCAGGGACAATGAACAACGTGGAAAAGTGGAAACATCACCTGGAATGACACTGGCTTATGGCCCCTCTCATAACCCGTTTAATCCTCAGATCTGTAAATGACCTCGTGCCCTTGACGATAAATTGGGTGAAATGGGGCAAATCGGATGACCCTGCCTGACCCTTCAGCCAGGACAGACAGGCACGAACATAGAAGAAACAAAACAAAAACACAAAAAAACAAACAAACAATAAAACCAGTCACATAAGACACAGAAAAAGAAAGGCATTAAAAGGGAAACAATGACAGAATAAACAACTAAATCAGCTTTTTGAAGGAAAAAAAATGAACGGCTAAAGAAGAAAGACAGAAAGAAAAAAAGGAAAGAAGGAAAGAAAAAATAACAATCAAGGACGGAAACAAAGAAAGAGAGACAGAAGCCAAAAAAAAGAGAGAGAAACAAACGAAAAAGAAACAACCACAAGAAGAAAAAACAAAACAAAAGAAACTTAGCACAAAGAAACAATTGAAGAAAGAAACAAAGGCCAAAACAAAACAAAAAAGCAAGAAAAAAACAAGCAAACAAATCAAAGATGAAGCAAACAAAAGAAAAAGAAGCACAGAAATGGTGAAAGAAACAAAGCAAGAATACTACAAAGAATCAAACTCAAGAAGAAACAATCTTCAGGGGAGATGACCAGGGGGAGGAAAATTCAGGGGAAGGGCACCAAGGGGAAAGATCCCTTCGAGGAAGGACAACTTTATGGTGGGAGGGAGGAAGAACAAATGGAAGAGGAACTTTGGGGGAAGGGAACTTTGGGGGGGGGGGGACAAGTGGGAGGGGAACTTTTGGGGAGAGGAACTTTGGGGGACAGGCGTAAGGGCAACTTTGGGGGGGGGACAAGCGTAAGGCAACTTTCGGGGGGGGGGACAAGCGTAAGGCAACTTTGGGGGAGGGGACAAGCGTAAGGCAACTTTGGGGGGGGGGGGGACAAGCGTAAGGCAACTTTGGGGGAGGGGACAAGCGTAAGGCAACTTTGGGGGGGGCAGGGACTGGGGGGGGGACAAGCGTAAGGGCAACTTTGGGGGAGGGGACAAGCGTAAGGGCAACTTTGGGGGAGGGGACAAGCGTAAGGGCAACTTTGGGGGAGGGGACAAGCGTAAGGGCAACTTTGGGGGAGGGGACAAGCGTAAGGGCAACTTTGGGGAGGGGACAAGCGTAAGGGCAACTTTGGGGGAGGGGACAAGCGTAAGGGCAACTTTGGGGGAGGGGACAAGCGTGGCAAGGGGGGCAGGACTTTGGGGGAGGGGACAAGCGTAAGGGCAACTTTGGGGAGGGGACAAGCGTAAGGAGCAACTTTGGGGGAGGGGACAAGCGTAAGGGCAACTTTGGGGGAGGGGACAAGCGTAAGGGCAACTTTGGGGGAGGGGACAAGCGTAAGGGCAACTTTGGGGGAGGGGACAAGCGTAAGGGCAACTTTGGGGGAGGGTAGCAATGGGGTGAGAGGGCAACTTTGGGGGAGGGGACAAGCGTAAGGGCAACTTTGGGGGAGGGGACAAGCGTAAGGGCAACTTTGGGGGAGGGGACAAGCGTAAGGCAACTTTGGGGGAGGGGACAAGCGTAAGGGCAACTTTGGGGAGGGGACAAGCGTAAGGGCAACTTTGGGGGAGGGGACAAGCGTAAGGCAACTTTGGGGGAGGGGACAAGCGTAAGGCAACTTTGGGGGAGGGGACAAGCGTAAGGCAACTTTGGGGGAGGGGACAAGCGTAAGGGCAACTTTGGGGGAGGGGACAAGCGTAAGGCAACTTTGGGGGAGGGGACAAGCGTAAGGGCAACTTTGGGGGAGGGGACAAGCGTAAGGGCAACTTTGGGGGGACAAGCATAAGGGCAACTTTGGGGAGGGGATAAGCGTAAGGGCAACTTTGGGGGAGGGGACAAGCGTAAGGGCAACTTTGGGGGGACAAGCGTAAGGGCCACTTTGGGGGAGGGGACAAGCCTAAGGGCAACTTTGGGGGGACAAGCATAAGGGCAACTTTGGGGCAAGGGACAAGTGTAAGGCAACTTTGGGGGAGGGGACAAGCGTAAGGGCAACTTTGGGGAGGGACAAACGTAAGGGCAACTTTAGAGGGGGGACAAGCCTAAGGACAACTTTGGGGGAGGGGACAAGCGTAAGGACAACTTTGGGGGAAGGGACAAGCGTAAGGTCAACTTTGTTGGGGGGGGACAAGTGGAAGGGAGACTTTGACCTATACAGGATGCTCAGTGATTTGTATACAATGCAAAATCCATTAAATACACTGAAAGTACTTAAGGTCAAGTTCTAACGAACACCCTAGATGTCTTCATAAGTGAAGAACTTCTTGTGTCACACGTCAGAACTGTGCAGCCTTTTAAGTCAGTGAGAGTAGGACTTATCTCAGTGTCCGTAGGAGAAAACAAAAGCAGAGCAGCTCCAGCCACAGAAACAACTAAGAGTCTGCCGTTACCTGCAGGAGTGTCTGTGGTCCGACTTGCCGATAATCATGAAGCTGACAAGCCAGCTATCGAACACTGATCGACAAATAATTCTAAATTATCATCACCCTCCACACGACTCGAAGATCGATACGGACTCGCGGACATGTCATGTGAGGCTTAACGGACGGCCGCCGTGCAGTTTAAAGTTGTAGTCCACCAACAAGGTCATTTTTGATGATTGCCTTAACCCTTTATCTCCCGCACCTTGTCTACCGTCATCCTTCATTGTCAACCATGCTAGCGAAACAAAAACTGAACCCTTTGGTGTCCTTAGGTATACTTAAAATGTGTATTCGGGTATGTTTTTCAAATCCCCTGTGCGATAAATTGGACGGAGTGGTCAACGCCAGGGGCATGTCCTTAGATTATGTGTGCAAATGCATCGATATATCTCCTCTCCTGGCACAACTTCACTGGCTCCCTGTATCAAAGCGCATACAGTACAAACTAGACACCATGTGCTACAAAAGCCTCAATAACGCAGCCCCCGATTACCTGTCAAGCCTACTTGAGATCGATGTTCCCTCACGTACCCTCCGCTCTGCCTCCGATCCTCTGACTTTTCGCTTTCCACGCACTAAGCTCAATATCTATGGTCCACGAGCCTTCTCTGTTTCTGGTCCGCTCTCCTGGAACAAACTTCCTCTCTCAGTCCGTCAGCAACCTACTTTTGTCTCCTTCAAGTCCGCTCTCAAAACTCACCTTTTCTCCTCTGCATAAAATCCTGACCTCACTCAATCCCCTCTGCAGCCTGTCTCCACTCGGAGGGGAATCACATTGTAATATATAATTGTATATAATATGCTCTCTATAATTTTCCATTGCTTTTATTCTTTCTCCCCATTTATAGCCGTGTGCGTGTGTGTGTGTGTGTGCGCGCGCGCGCGCGCGTGTGTGTGTGTGTGTGTGTGTGTGTGTGTGTGCGTGCGTGCGTGCGTGTGTGTGCGTGCGTGCGTGCGTGCGTGTGTGTGTGCGTGCGTGCGTGTGTGTGTGTCTGTTTCAGCGCTTAGATTTGATTTTATCAAGATTTTGCGCTATATAAATATTGTAATTATTAATTATTATTATTAATATATGTACTTAATTTTCTCTTCCTTTTCCTTTTGCGGTTTTGTGTGTTTTGTAACGGTTATAGCCCTGATGTGGCTCTACGCAGTCGGCTGGGCTTTAAACAACAATAACAACAACAATAACATTGAGTCAAAGGATTAAGTGTTTGCAGTTCTTAGATAGGGTGCGGGAATCAAAGGGTTAAGTCTAGAAGTCCACAGGTTTGTTTGGTAGCTAACTGTAGAACCATCTACTCATGACCAGGTTGTTGAATAAATAATGATTTCCGCTTGGTTGCATGCATGGTGTGGGTGTGAGGGGGAACGAGTTGTGGCCAGTGGTGTTTCCACAGATGAACGAACGCCATCTTTTGTGCATGAGTGCGCTGACAAGGATTACCACTTTTGGTGCCAAGACCATCAACATCAAGCATCGTGTTAGGACTGAAGCCATGCATTTACACATCACAGTCACTTAAAGACACCATGTGTAGGGCTTTTTGTGTGGAGTGATGCTGGGGGGGAATGTGTGTGTGTGTGTGTTTGAGTGAGTGAATGTGTGTGTATGTGTGTGTCTGTGTGTGTGACACACAGAGAGAAAAAGTTTAGTGAGAGTAGTGTATGCGCTTGTGTGTGTGTGTGTATGTGTGTGTGTTTGTGTGTGTGTGTGAGTGAGTGAATGTGTGTGTGAGAGAGAGACGACAGACAGCAGACAGAGACAGAGAGAGACGGAGAGAAAGAGAGTTTCTGTGTGAGTAGTGTGTGTGTGTGTGTGTGTGTGTGTTGTGTGTTTTGTGTGTGTGTGTGTGTGTGTAAGTGAGCGAGTATGTGTGTGTATGTGTGTGTGTGTGTGTGTGTGTGTGTGTGTGTAAGTGAGCGAGTATGTGTGTGTGTGCGTGCGTGTGTGTGTGTGTGGTGTGTGAACGAGTGTGTGTGTGCGTGTGTGAGCGAGTGTGTGTGTGGTGTGTGTGTGTGTGTGTGTGTGCGTGTGTGTGTGTGTATGTGTGAGCGAGTGTGTGTGTGAGAGAGAGAGAGAGAGTGAGTGAGCGAGTATGTGTGTGTGTGTGTGTGTGTGTGTGTGTGTATGTGTGTGCGTGTGTGTGTGGTAGTGTGTGTGTGTGTGTGTGTGTATGTGTGTGCGTGTAAATAGTATGCTATGTATGTGTATGTATGTATGTGTGTATGTATGTATGTATGTATGTTTTTGTATGTATGTATGTTGTTATGTATGTATGTATGTATGTGTCTGTGTGTATTTGTATGTATATACGTATGTATGTGTGTATGTCTGTCGGTGTGTGTGTCTGTGTGTATGCATGTATGTGCTGTGTGTGAGTGTATGTGTGTGTGCGTGCGTGCGTGTGTGTGTTTTGTGTGTGTGTATGTGTGTTTGTATCTCTGTGTGTATATGTGTATGTCTGTATGTGTGTGTGTGTGTGTGTGTGTGTGTAGTGTGTGTGTTGTGTGTGTGTGTGTTATGTTGTGTATGTGTGTGTGTGTGTGTATGTGTGTGTGTGTGTGTGTGTATGTTGTGTGTGTGTATGTGTGTGTGGGGTTGTGTGTTGTATTGTGTGTGTAGTGTGTGGGGTGTGTTGTGTGTGTGTGTGTGTGGTGTGTGGTGTTATGTTGTGTGTGTAGTGTGTGTGTGTGGTGTGTGTGTGTGTTGTGTGTGTTATGTGTGTGTGTGTATGTTGTGTATTGTGTGTGTGTGTGTTGGTGTGTGTGTATGTGTGTGTGTATGTGTGTGTGTGTGTGGTGTGTGTGTGTGTGTGTGTGTGTTGTGTGTGTGTGTGTGTGTGTGTGTGTGTTATAGGCTGCAAGTTGGAATTTCACAACCTGGTCACCGTAGGCTTTTGGCCACTGACATGATTGTCTTGGAAATTTCAATGACAAGCGACATGTGCCTATGGAATCATCAGTTGTACCCTTTGACTCTCGGACCCCACCCACTAACTGCAAAAAAGTTCAGTCTTTGTCTCCCTCATCCTATCCACCAGCTTCTTGCAGGAAGCTGGTGGATAGAGTAAGGAGTCAAAGGGTTAAGTTTTTGCTTTGCTAGCGTGGCTGAAATTGCAGCAGCTGGTGGACAGGGTGTGGGAGTCAAAGGGTTAAGTTTTTGCTTTGCTAGCGCGGCTGACATTGCAGCATGCTGGTGGACAGGGTGCGGGAGTCAAAGGGTTAATGTAACTCCTTTAACCAACTGAGCATAAGATTTATGGTCTGTGCCATGATCGTTTTGAATCTTCTCCATGACATGGCGTCTATGGCGGTCAGTCATATAGTGTTTCACTTTCACTTTCAATTTCAGTTTCAGTTTCTCAACATGACGTCTCCGCGCTCGAAATGAATTCCATATGCACTAACGTCACATGTGGCATGTGATGGAGAAGATCCAGAATGATCACGGCACAGCCTTAAGCCTGCATATAAACCCACGAGCTGGCCAGGTCCTGAGGTCCTACCTAGAATAGTTCCATAACCCTGGGGTTGTAGGGGAGTGAGGTGGCAGAGACCTCAACTTTTCCCGGGGCCAGCACCACGAGGGCGGCGCCCATCCCCTCATATAGAATTTATGTGGAGTGTAGAGAAACTGACAGGGAAACTGACTGTAGCCTTTCGCTGTGGAGTAAGCTGCAAACTTCATCTAAAATTTAACTCACGTTTTTTTCTCTGTGGCTAGAACTATCTTTTTAATTTATCACGGGGTTGGTTGGTTGGTTGGCTGGTTGGTTGGTTGATTGGTTGGTTGGTTGGTTGATTGGTTGAGGGGGGTGTTGTTTTGTTTTGCTTTGTTGTGCTTTGTTTTCCTTTGTTATATATATATATTTTTTGCTTTGGTTTGCTTTACTTTCTTTTCCTTTGTTTCGCTTTGTTTTGCTATGCTTTGCTTTACTTTGTTTTGCTTTGCTTTGGTTTGCTTTGTTTTGTTTTGCTTTGTTTTGTTTCGCCTTGTTTTGTTTGTTTCGTTTTGTTTTGCCTTACTTTGATTTATTTGCTCTGCTTTGCTTTTCCTTCGTCCAGTTTCGTTTATTCTGAAAATCATCCATATTCTCATCACATCTTTCATTAGTTTCGGATTTATCCAGTTAAATCAAGCAGATTTATAGAAGAAAGAATAGTGATAATTTCATGACTACTTCAGCTTTCTTCCATTAAGAGTGCAGAGAAGATGTAGAAATCTTGAGAAAATTTTCGAAACTGCGCATTGCTCTTGAATATACGTTCTATCATATAGCATATTGTGTTCTCTCTTAACCAGAAATCAGCCATTTTGTTACTATATGGCGCTGGATAATGGAAGTGGAAATTATACAAAAGGAAAATGGACACACACACAGATGTTGAAAAGTAAAAGCCAAGACCGTAGTCACCTCATAAATTTATACATGAATACACTCCAATGCCCAAGTTATGTTCTGGAATTAACAAACCAGACAAACAGGTTTTATGTGGTGCTTCAGTACTGTAGAGAAGGACAAGCTCTGACAAAAGTACTGCCATTCTCCTGTTATGCCTGCTGAACCGGACTGGACCAACTTATGTGATAAAATCATGGCTACTGATCAAGGACATGAAAGCGCTGAATGGGGGCCCAGCGCACCAATGCCCCACAACCTCATCCAGTGAAATCTTAATGTTTCCATCATTCTGGTGGTGTCAGGTTAGTGTTTGATAGATCCCTTCTCCCCTTTCCCCGTTTCAAGACCTTGCCAGCGCGTAAGGTTTTGTGCTGGCTCGGGAAATCTGTGAGATAAATGCTGGCAGTTTTGGATGGAGCGCATATGGAGTTGTCTGAGCGCGGTGAATCCCTCTGGAAATAACTCCAGTAACTCCAACAACTCCAGTGACTAGAGCAACTTAGACAGATGGTAAAAGTATGGCCATTAAATTCACAAGTCTGTTCGCCTATGTATAGAACGTATTTCCCAGTCTTTTTCTCCTACTGGACAAAGTCAGTCTTTTTCTCCTACTGGACAAAGACAGTCTTTTTCTCCTACTGGACAAAGGCAGTCTTTTTCTCCTACTGGACAAAGGCAGTCTTTTTCTCCTACTGGACAAAGGCAGTCTTTTTCTCCTACTGGACAAAGGCAGTCTTTTTCTCCTACTGGACGAAGGCAGTCTTTTTCTCCTACTGGACAAAGGCAGTCTTTTTCTCCTACTGGACAAAGGCAGTCTTTTTCTCCAACTGGACAAAGACAGTCTTTTTCTCCTACTGGACAAAGGCAGTCTTTTTCTCCTACTGGACAAAGGCAGTCTTTTTCTCCTACTGGACAAAGGCAGTCTTTGTCTCCTACTGGACGAAGACAGTCTTTTTCTCCTACTGGACAATGGCAGTCTTTGTCTCCTACTGGACAAAGGCAGCCTTTTTCTCCTACTGGACGAAGGCAGTCTTTTTCTCCTACTGGACAAAGGCAGTCTTTTTCTCCTACTAGACGAAGTCAGTCTTTGTCTCCTACTGGACAAAGGCAGTCTTTGTCTCCTACTGGACAAAGGCAGTCTTTTTCTCCTACTGGACGAAGGCAGTCTTTTTCTCTTACTGGACAAAGGGAGTCTTTTTCTCCTACTGGACAAAGGCAGTCTTTGTCTCCTACTGGACAAAGGTAATCTTTTCTCCTACTGGACAAAGACAGTCTTTTTCTCCTACTGGACAAAGGCAGTCTTTGTCTCCTACTGGACGAAGGCAATCTTTTTCTCCTACTGGACGAAGGCAGTCTTTTTCTCCTACTGGACAAAGACAGTCTTTTTCTCCTAGTGGACAAAGACAGTCTTTTTCTCCTACTGGACAAAGACAGTTTTTTTCTCCAACTGGACAAAGACAGTCTTTTTCTCCTACTGGACAAAGGCAGTCTTTTTCTCCTACTGGACGAAGTCAGTTTTTGTCTCCTACTGGACAAAGTCAGTCTTTGTCTCCTACTGGACGAAGGCAGTTTTTGTCTCCTACTGGACAAAGTCAGTCTTTGTCTCCTACTGGACAAAGTCAGTCTTTTTCTCCTACTGGACAAAGGCAGTCTTTTTCTCCTACTGGACGAAGTCAGTCTTTTTCTCCTACTGGACAATGGCAGTCTTTTTCTCCTACTGGACGAAATCAAAGATTTCTCCTACTAGACGAAGCAGCAGAGAAGTTTTGGCCTTTTTCTCCTAATTTTTGTATTGTTTGTTGTTTTGTAATCTTACGTCTACGCTTGACAGTTGGCCAAATATTTCTGCCTGTCATGTGTAGGCCTACATGTGTGGTTGTGTTAAATACGCGTTCTGATTCCGTTTTCCTGTTTTTCTGGTTTCTGTTTGCTTGAACGCGGGCAGTCACATCTGTTTTGGGTGACTTATTTCCCACAACCAGCCAAACTGGTCACTGATCCTCTTGTCGTACAATTACCAAGAGCAAGACAGCTGCCTTATAGAACAACAGCACTTTTCAACAGCAAGCAAAATGATCAAGCCAGACTTAAACCTTCCTGTTCTGGCACCCAAAGATATTTTTGCGTAACTGTAACATATAAAAAACAAAAACAAAAACAAACAAAAACCACCAACCAACCAAACAAACAAAAAACATCCGTGTGCTTTAAAAGTGTTGTGTGTTCCTGTTTTGTTCAGTAAACTAAATTTGGTAAAGACATATCTATCAACAGTTGATGTATACTATGATTCAGATGCCTTGTTTTCTTCGTGTTTCAGTTTCAGTTTCTCAAGACGACTTCTCCGCTCTCGGAACGAATTCCATATGCACTAACGTCACAGGTGCCATGTGTATGGTGATCATGGCACAAGCCTTAAGCCTGCACATAAACCCATGAGCTGGTCAGGTCCTGAGGACCTACCTAGACTATGTTTTACCTACTCTATATTTTATACTGGTATTTTTATCAGCCTATCATTGGAATAATCTTGGTTACATGTAAAATGACATGTGTTGGGGGCTCATCCGGGATAGTGGTTATTTTTCTAAAGACTAAAATGTTTATTCAATTTCACTGTATGACTGAGCATGTCCGATTTGTCAAACACAATTCCGTTTCATATCAAAATAAAACCGTGACGTGCTGACCTAAACTTAGCCATAAACGGAGTCTTTGGTCCGTCTTTGTAGAAGAACCATGGTGTTCAATATTGACAAATCACCGGTCTGTTTATACAAGCACAGCATTATCAGTCCCTAATATTACACAATGGCTCCGTCACCACTCCCTCTCCACGCTGTCAAACAAGGACGGTGTTTTGGGCTGTGTCAAGTTTACTTGGAGTCTTAGCGATTACCGCCCTTCCACTCAGGTTTTCGTTCGGTTTGCTTTGATTCAGGTCCATTATTGAATGTATCCTCGTGCGTCTTGGAACGTTGTTTAGATAACAGGCCACTCCAGGTTCTACCCAGGCGCTGTGTTTACTGTTACGAATGGCGCCTGGACAAACTCGTTACTTGGCATTAAAACGCCTGACTACCTTCGAAGCTCAGGTTCGAATCCAGGTAGAAAAAAAATGAGACCATAGCAAAGAGGCCCAAACACTTTGATGGCGTGGGTTCGAATTCAGATGGTAAACATGCTGATCGCAAAAGATCGTCAAGAAGTCATGATCTGGATGTGGCCCTGACCCCTTAGAGTGTAAGGAGTTTAGGGCCCAAACGCTAAAGGGAGTGAGGGGGCGGAGGTTTTTTTTTTCTCTGAGACCTCCTGCTGTTCAGCTCTCCCCACAGTTTCTTGCTATTTCATTGCTCTTCAGCAAGGTGGATGTGTAGTTTGCTATTGCCATGAATAGGAGTGGATCTATCATGGTGTTCTGTGAAGAAGGTCAAATGGCTGTTAAGTCACGGAATTATGCCGTGGAGTCTCAGCAAGAGAATATACTCATCATCATCATCATCATCATCGTCGCCATCATCGTCATCATGTGCCCTGCCGTATGGATTGGCGATCATGGCCCTCCAAATGAATCTATCCCTTGTCGCTGCAAGTACATCTTCCACCCACTCTGTCCTCATCAACCCTGCAAGTCCGTCCAATATTTTCTCCCTGGGTCTACGTGGTGTTCTCTTTCCCTCCAGCTTTTCTGTTATGCCCAGCTGCTCTAATTCAATTCCTCTTTCCGCATAAAATGCTCTACAAATGTTGCTTGTCTTTTCGTAATCTTCTTTATCAGTGATCTTGTCTGCCTCCTTCAGGACTGTCTTGTTCGTTTTCAATCATGGTCAGCCAAAGAAAGAGAATATACTAACACAAATAATCAGTCTTCTTCAAGCGGGACCGATGTTTAGTGATATTCTTTTTCTTTCATTCGCTGTCTACTGACGTGGTCAGGCCTCACGTGACAATGACAGCCCCCGTGGGGATGCCGGGCACTTTCAGTATAAATAGTATCCCCACCTTTTGGAAATTCTGTGTTAGAAATTTCCTCTTTCCTGTCACTCTCTTTGTTTCTGCCTTGTTCCTTTGCTTTCTGTCATTTCTTCCTATCATTTTCTGCCTTGCTGGTCCATTCACCTGTATGTGTTCGATAAAATCTTACGTACTGTTTCTTAGGATTGATAATTGGGTACATGCATTAAGTGATTTTCTGTCTGTGGGGAGGTGAGATATGCGGAAGCAATTTTAGGTAATTTATGCCTGTTTTTATATATGGTTTGGTGTCCATAGGTATGCTCAAATTCAGGAATGTTTTTCAAATCCCCTGTGCGATAAATGGGCTGGAGTGAGCAACGCCATGGGCATGTCCTTAGATTATGTGCGCGAATGCATTGATATGTGTACTTGATTTTCTTCTCTTTTTTTTTCTTCCTGTTGAAGTTCTGTATGTTTTGAAACTGTTATAGCCCTGATATGGCTCTACGCAGTCGGCTGGGCTTTAAACAACAATAACAGTAACAGAGTGGTCTGACGATGCTCGTCTTCTGTCTGTAGATGATGCTATTGTCTGACGGATGATACTGTTCAAGAGATAAGAGATGCATTGTTCATACAATCTGCCCACAGGGTTGTGCTCTACTTTTCTTTTAATGATATATCCCAGCATCAACCAGGCCTAAGTGACACAGACACATGCGGTGTTGATCAGGAAATACGAACAACACAGCCAATGTCTCATCCATGAAGTAAATAATACTTGACTGTGCGGTACCAATCTTCTACGAGCCTATATCATGCTCAAGTCTGGGTAAGAGCGGGCTGGAACCAGAAAATCACTCAGTGATTTTGACGGACCTGATGAGATTCGAACCCACAACCTTTCAGCCATTAATTCGTTGCCCTAACCACTACACCACGACGGGTTAGCGGGCTAGTCGGTTGAACTATGGACGAAAGATCTGATATCTTGAGTTCAGTCCCAGCCCACAATATTAAACATTGGTCTGTTCGCTGCCCATCTTAATGTTTCCATCATTCTGGTGGTGTCAGCTTTGTGTTTGATAGATCCCTTCTCCCTTTCCCCGTTTCAAGACCTTGCCAGCACATAGGGTTTTGTGCAGGCTCAGGAAATCTCAGATAATTGCTGGCGGATTTGGGTGGAGAGCATATGGAACTGTCCGAGCGTGGCGAATACCTCTTGAAATAACTCCAATCACGACGCCACGTCGACTGGTGGTATGATGTTCTTGTTTTTCGTTTTGTTTTGTGTATAAAGACATATTCGCATACACCAGGTACGGGAAACTACACAAAGGAACGTGTATAAAGTGAAAGCAATAACGGATCAGTTGGCCAGTCAAGGAGACGATTACATCAAAGATTTCTCAAGCAGACAATCATCAGACCAGCAGCGTCACACCACGTCACGTAGCCATCATTTCAGTCACGGCCTCACAGAGTTGGTGCCTGTGTTCCTCATATTCTTTATCTAACCACTGGTGCGAATTGGCCAGAAACGGAACAGTAGGGGAGACGAGCAGAACCACTTTCAATGACCAAACAATAGCACCAGACGACACGATAGACCAATAATATCCCCCGTGGGGATACCGGGGGCTCTTTCAGTATAAATAGTATCCCTACCTTCTGGAAATTCTATGCTAGAAATTTCCTCTTTTCTGTCACTCTCTTTGTTTCTTTCTTCCTCCTTTGCTTTCTGTCATTTCTCCCGATCATTTTCTGCCTCGCTGGTCCATTCACCTGTATGTGTTCAATAAAGTCTTACGTACTTTTTCTTAGGATTGATAATTGGGTACATGTATTAAATGCATTTTTGGCTCTTGGGAAGGGTACATGTATTAAATGCATTTTTGGCTCTTGGGAAGGGTACATGTATTAAATGCATTTTTGGCTCTTGGGAAGGGTACATGTATTAAATGCATTTTTGGCTCTTGGGAAGGGTACATGTATTAAATGCATTTTTGGCTCTTGGGAAGGGTACATGTATTAAATGCATTTTTGGCTCTTGGGAAGGGTACATGTATTAAATGCATTTTTGGCTCTTGGGAAGGGTACATGTATTAAATGCATTTTTGGCTCTTGGGAAGGGTACATGTATTAAATGCATTTTTGGCTCTTGGGAAGGGTACATGTATTAAATGCATTTTTGGCTCTTGGGAAGGGTACATGTATTAAATGCATTTTTGGATCTTGGGGGGTGAGATATGCGGAAGCAATTTTAGGTAGTGTATGCCTGTTTTTATATACGTTTTTGTGTCAGGTACGCTTAAATTTGTATTGAGGTGTGTTTTTTAAATCCCATGTGCGATAAATTGGACGGAGTGGTCAACGCCGGGGGCGCGTCCTTGGATTGTGTGCGCGAATGCGTTGATATGTTTACTTAATTTTCTTTTCTTTTTTTTTCTGTTGAAATTTTGTATGTTTTGAGGCGGTTGTAGCCCTGATATGGCTCTGTGCAGTCGGCTGGGCTTTAAACAACAATAACAACAAATAAGACCAATAATAGAAGCATGCGTTCAACACAGACCTCCAGCGGACAACAACGCCCATAGGCAGGGTGAGTCATTCCACCCCGGGATGTCTTATTCAATCACTAATTATTCAGTAGTGCTATTTGATGTACTCGGGCTGATCACAGGGGGGTTGGGGGATTGAATATTCAAATAAGAACGTTTCCGTTTGAGTCATGAAGAAAGGTGGCAGAGTGGTTCAGATGTTTTTCACCTGCCTAGCTGACATCGAGGTGCCAGGGTTCAATTCCAGGCCTCGCCCTTTCTCTTCAGTTTGACTGGAAAATCGAACTGAACGTCTAGTCCGTCGCATGGGGATGAAAAGCAAGTCGGACCCGTGTGCCTTCTGGTCTGCGCACGTCAAAAGAACCCACGGCAGCTGAAAATCGAACAGAGTAGGGAATTTCCCGGTTGCCCTGGCACAAATGTGTAGTATATATTTCCACAGCCAATAACAGAGTAAACTCTTCAATTGTATGACCGGTTCATCTTCAAGACAGTCCTTAATATAATACGAAACAAGAACAAGAACAACAATGTTAGTCACAACCGTGCGGGCCTCAGTAGCTCAGCTGGTTTAGCGTCGGATTCACATGCTAATGGTTGTGGGTTCGAATCCCGGGGTGCGCTACATTAAAACTGGCCTTCTCACTGCCCCATCTTAACATCACTGTTGTTCTGGTGGTGTCAGTATAGGATTAGATAAGTCCCCCCATTACAACTGGCCTTCTCACTGTCCCATCTTAACATCATCGTTGTTCTGGTGGTGTCAGTATAGGATTAGATAAGTCCCCACTTCCCTGGGATGGTTATCCCCGTCAGCCATATCACCTGAGGTGGTGGGTGTCGATGTAAAAACTGAACCAAATCAATCAATCAAATGTTAGAGTCACAATAGGGCAGGCCTCAGTAGCTCGGTTGAGCATCGGATTCACATGCTTATGGTTGTGGGTTCGAAGCCCGGGGTGCGCTACATCAAAATTGGCCTTCTTGTTATCTCATCTTAACATCATTGTTGTTCTGGTGGTGTTAGTGTAGGATTAGATAGGTCCCCCACTAAAACTGGCCTTCTCACTGCTCTACCTTAACATCATTGTTGTTCTGGTGGTGTCAGTATAGGATTTGTTAAGTCCCACTTCCCCCACTTCCCTGGGATGGTTATCCCCGTCAGCCATACCACCTGAGCCGGGTGCCGAGGTAAAAACCGAACCAAATTAATCAATCAATAGAGTCACAACTCAGAGATACATAAAGGCCAAACCTACCCGATAATTATAGTCTACATTTCGCGTATGGATCACGTTTCATTGCCAAAACTGATAATAGGTGTCACTTCCAGCTTCGTACATATCTATGCTTCACTGATTCATAATGACCGAAGGAAAGTGATACTATCTTTATATGGTGGCTTTAGCGATGTATTAAAAGAACGCAATTAAAATTCTGAACACATAAACGCACACACACACACACACACACAAACACACACACACACACACACACACACACACAAACAAACACACACACACACACACACACACACACACACACAATATATATATATATATATATATATATATATATAAATATATATATTATATATATATATATATTACATATATATATAATGTATTTATATATTTTATATATATACACACACATGTGCGCGTGTTTGTTTGTTTGCATATTTTATGTTGCCACTTATAACACAATTACATGAACGTTCTAGTTTCTTGCATGTTGAACATCATTGTCACGAGACATTCATTAAAGAAGAGATATTTGGATCTTTCGAAACGGTGAATAATGAGGCTTTAAAAACAAATTGTTAGAATAATCCTCATGTAATCCCTCGTGCACGCGTGTACTAACTGGATATACCCACAAGGCTCTCGACTGCACGAATACAAATTTGTTATCTACATATTCACTGGCTTAGCGTATCTCAGACTACATAATCACAACACACCACACACACACACAACATACACACACACAACACGCATACACACGCATACCGCACGCACACGCACGGCACGCAACACGCACACACACCACACAACACACACATACAAGAGAGAGAGAGACAGAGACAGAGAGAACTGCTATCGCACTAGCGAAATTTGAACACACTGTAGTTAAATCTTATATAAAGATATGAAGGATTTTCAGACCACAGAAAGGATGACCAGATACACAAAGCACACGTCAACAGATCACATCTCTACCTTATTACAGACTTTAACTGACAAAAACTTGTGGCAGTGGTATCTAAGTATATTCTCACTTGCAATAACAAACTGTTTAACAACCAGGATCCCGTACATTCACCTTTTGTGTGTTCTTATCAGTCTTCATCGTTGGGAAGAAAAACACGTCACTTTTCCCACGCACCTACCTCGCTTTTTGCAACTGTTCAAAAATCAAATTAAAGCATCGATGTGAAATCACATTATCTGTTCATTCCCATGCCGTTGAAATATGCTGCAGTTTTTGTACAGAGCGTTATGAAATAAGTCGGAGTGCTTGTGTGACATAGCATCTACCTGTTAGGATTGCATCTGTCTGGGTGTTTGTTCATTTGACCTTATGCCTGTGCGTTCGTCAGTTTGGTCTACTTGAATTGTTATTGACAACCAGCAGTCTTTCTGTGTGTGTGTGTGTGTGTGTGTGTGTGTGTGTGTGTGTGTGTGTGTGTGTGTGTGTGTGTGTGTGTGTGTGTGTGTGTGTTTGTGTGTGTGTGTGTGTGTTTGTGTGTGTGTCTGTGTATTGTGTGAGTAAGAGAGAGAGACAGATAGATAGAGACAGAGACAGAGAGAAAGTGTGGTGTGTGTGTGTGTGTGTGTGTGGTGTGTGTGTGTGTGTGTGTTGTCTGTCTGTGTGTGTGTGTGTGTGTGTGTGTCTGTCTGTGTGTGTGTGTGTGTCTGTGTGTGTGTGTGTGTGTGGTTTTCCTTAAAGGTTTCTATTTTGTTTCATTTTGTCTTTTAGACCACAATCAGTTCTTTATTCTGTGGAGAGAGCAGTCCATGTTGTCTCTGTTTTGTCTCCTCCTGGTTGTTTGTGCTCACCTTTGCAAGGGAGACAATCCTTCTTTCCCTGTTTTGGGGACTATGACAATCTATCTACATGTACACTTGTCTTACTTTATGATTTCTGTTACTCTGTCGGTCTGTTCGCCTGTCTTCTTGTCTGCCTGCTGGTCTGTCTTGCCAATGGACAAAACTTACAAGAAGAAATTGTTAGGTGCTTGTTGATGTAAGATCAACCATTTGAACTTTGCTGCTCTTGCCTAGTGACTTCCTAACCTTTAGGTCAACAGATACTGCCCATTCCGGAACCCCCCTCCCTCTCTCTCTAAATATATATATTATATATGTCTATATCTATATATATATACATGTATATATATATATATACATGTATATATACATATATATACACATATATATATATTTGTTTACTCTCTCTCTCTCTCTGTTGTCTTTTTATTTTAACCTGGGTGTCGTTTTTGACGTGGTATTTGCCCTGATATGGCTCTAGTAGTCGGCTAGGCTAAATCAATATGAACCTGAACCTGAACCTCTCCCTCTCTCTCTCACTCCGAATTCACTTACTCTGTCTGCCTGTCTGTCTCTTTCTCTCTCTCCTATTGTCTGTCTGTCTGTCTGTCTCTCTATTTTAACCTGGGTGTCGTTTTTGACGTGGTGTTAGCCCTGATATGGCTCTAGTAGTCGGCTGGGCTATAACCAATATGAAACTCTCTCTCTCTCTCTCTCGCTCTCTCTCTCTATTTAAACCTGGGTGTCGTTTCTGACGTGGTGACAGCCCTGATATGGCTCTAGTAGTCGGCTGGGCTATAAGCAGTATGAACCTGAACCTCTCTCTCTCCTCTCTTTCCCTCTCACTTATTCTCACCGTCTCTCACAACAGCACGCACGTAAGTCTATTGTTCGCCTATTTGAATTAAACGTTGACGTTAGTCGGTTGACAAAGGTATCTGCATTCTAAAAGCCACAGTGTGACAGATTCATTTGTTCAAGGGAATTGTCCAGACTCCGCTACAAAGCAAGCATTGTGCAAGAAAAGCGCACAGAAATTCCAGAAAGGTCATGGTGCAACCCAACTCTTAGGGCATTGAGCTGGTCCTGACGTTTATGGTGAAATATCTCTGTTCTGTTTCGTGTCTTGGAGACAGATTTAAGTCTGTGTCTAGTGATAAAATCATTTTATGAACCGTTAGTGGTTCTTTCAAGTATAGAGTGTTTGCTTTGCACTTTAAAAAGAAGAAAGACAAAGCTTTGTGTTTTCCTTTTGAAATATTGACTTGTTTTAAGTCGATCCGTGGTGTGTGTGTGTGTGTGTGTGTGTGTGTGTGTGTGGTGTGTGTGTGTGTGTGTGTGTGTTTGTGTGTGTGTGTGAGTGTGAGTGTGTGTGTGTGTGTGAGTGAGTGCATGTGTGCGTGAGTGCATGTGTGTGTGTGTAGTGAGTGTGTGTGGTGTGTGGTGTGTGTGTGTGTGTGTGTGTGTGTGTGTGTGTGTGTGTGTGTGTGTGTGTGTGTGTGTGTGTGTGTGTGTGTGTGTGTGTGTGTGAGTGCATGTGACAAGTATCATCGAGGAGACCTCGGCTGTTTATAGACAGATTTTTATCAGACCAGGCTGAATATTGTACCAAATGACATTTATGAAAACATCATTTGATATGAATATTGCCAAGTTTTTTTGTTTTGTTTTGATTTTAGCGACAGTTAATAATTAAAAAGATTAATTTTTTTCAGTATTCTGAAGTAGTGTGATTTTTTTTAGTGTAATTTTCTTTTCTGAACTTGCGTTTTATGCACAGTTATAAGATTCAAACTCAAGTAGTTTAAATATGTATTCTTCGTTTCGTATTCACAACTCTTAAAAGATGTGCAAAAGTCAACTAAACACAAGAGAATAACTACTTCACCTCGCAGTCTAATTATCGCCTTTTTTCTGTGATAATGTTGCTTTCATTTGGTTAAAAAAAATGCTGATAATGGCTTGGGAGGAGAAGAGTTGTTTTGTTTTGTTTTGTTTTTTGTTAGCCATAATTCATAACTTGTTTTGGGACGACTGCTTTTCTTTTTAATATGGAATCTGAACACCAACTCACAAGGCTGAATATTAGTGTCCAAGGGGTTTTTCCCCACATTAGCTGTCCCTGGATTTTCCCCCTATATGAGACCAATGTAAATATGCCAAACAAATTTATGTAAAATGCATTTTATAAACGTAATAGAAGTACCCAATTTTTGAACAACTTATTTTGTGTATGAAAATACGAATCTTGAAGGTAGACACAAGAAGAACACTAATGAAGAAGATTAGGAAAAGACAAGCAACATTTATAGGACATATTATGAGGCAAGAAAATTAGAGCACCTAGTCACATCAGGAAAGCTGGAGGGGGAAAAGAGCATCAGGTCGACCCCGGGAGAAAATACTAGATGGACATGCAGAGTGGTTGAGGGCAGAGAGGGTGGGAGATCTACTTGCAGTGACAAAGGATAGATCTATTCGTCTGAAGGGTCATGATCGCCAACGCCATACATCAGGGCACATGATGATGGCGATGATGATGAGACTAATGTAAATAGGAATTTTCCAATCAAATTTATGTGAAATGATGTTATAAACGTACACGGAAGTACCGATATTCATAAACAATTTATTTTGTGTTTGAAGGTACCAGTTAAGAGTAGCAGGCAGGTTGCGGGACAAATTAAAAATAGATCCGTTGGTTGAATCAAAGAGCTGATGGTATCAGTGTTTAACAGGGAGAGAATATAAAATGGCCCGGCAAGTTCAGCCGGATCGCCTTCCATTTCAGTGTCGGTTACACAGAGAGAGTTCCTGAGTTCTTAATTTCTGTACCTGTCTAACGTCTAGCGGGGATCTGTGAGAACTGGAACAGTAAGGGCGACAAACAGAACATTCTCGTTGGCCAAAGAAAAGCAGCAGACGACATGGTAGACCAGAGAAATACAGCTTCATGCGTGCAACGGAGAGCTCCAGGGGGGCGACAACTCTTTGAAAAGGGAGTGATTTCCCCCTGGGATGTCTCCTGACACCGGTATTAAGTACAGCCATTTGATGTGCATGGTTGATCGCTTTGGGTGGGTGAGGGTGGGGTGGAGGTTTTAAATATCAATAAACTCGGCTAGCTCCATGATTTCAGACGTGTCGGAGGCCAAACGTATCAGATATACCTTTTGTTTACGGGATCACGTTTTATCGCCACAGCTAAAAATAGATCCCCGTCTCTCTCTCTCTCACGTCGTTCGTAGGCTATTCATGTCCCAATATTCAGTAATTATTGAAAAATGATGTTATCTTTCATCTTAAACGCTTTATTTTTTTCGACATGGGTTTCGCAATGTACTGAAGAAGGAAGTCAAGATTGTGAACACAGAGAGACAGACAGAGACACAGAGAGAGAGGGACAGACAGAGAAAGACAGACAGACAGAAACACAGACAGAGACAGTGATAGAAAGAGACAGATACTGACGAACACACACATACAGAGAGAGAGAGAGAGAGAGAGAGAGGAGAGAGGAATATTACAAGTTCAGATACACATGCCTTAATGTCAAGAAGACAGTATCAGTTACACATACATTATATAACGACAAACACGTGGAGCAAAACGAACAATGTGTATTGCCCTTTCCTTCACAAAACAAAAAAGAAATCAAGCATAACCATGGTACAAGTTCAGTCGTACATGCCTCAATGCCTCATGGTCATGATGATGTAAAAGCGTGCAATGCCAAATTTATGAAGCAAGACGAATGCTGTGTACTGCTGTCCTGTGTTATAACTTTATCATGGTACACGTTCAATCGAGAATGCGTCACTGTCACGGTCATGATTACGCAAAACCTATGCAATGTCAGACAAAAGGAGCAAGGCGAGCGCTGTGTGGTGTTATTACCAAGGTGGATCAGGAGAACCGAATAGAGCATCGGTTTCTCACAATGCACAAAAATTATTGAAGGCTTCTACAAAAAAATTTCTTCGCTAGTCCTCGTATACTCTGAGAGTGGTAGGACTTTAAAACTTACCAAACTCACTGTGTGGTGTTGTCGGGCCCCAGTAGCTCAGTTGGTTTGAGAGTCGGATTCACATGCTAATGGTTGTGGGTTCGAATCCCGGGGTGCGCTACATTAAAATTGGCCTTCTCACTGTCTCATCTTAACATCATGGTTGTTCTGGTGGAGTCAGTATAGGTTTAGATAAGTCCCCCTTCCCCCACATCCCTGGGATGGTTATCCCCGTTGGCCATATCACCTGAGGTGGGTGCTGACGTAAAACCTGAACCAAATCAATCAAATCAACTGTGTGGTGCTGTCTCTTATTTAACTCGCATTTAGTTAGTTAAGGTGTAAGGTTTCGTCACCCACCTCCTGCAGATATCTACTGGAATGGGGGCGACATGTTCCTAGAGAAGTCTGTACAGCAGAAGTAGGCCCCTACTAATAACCAGAGTATGGAAGTGGAGAGAGGGGAGACTCTACAGACGCTGGCCTTTTGTGATAATACTTGCTGTCTGTTTGAATTGTTCGTGTTGGAGTCACGAATTACAACAAACATTGCCTTGGCTGTCAGGTCTTGCGTCTCTTTAAGCTTAGAACGAGGCTTTGGAGGAAAGTACCTTGTGTGGAGTGTAATTCCCACCATAATTACCAGCTGTCCCGACAAGAACAAATCATTGTAGTCCGCCTGCGGACATGGTACAACAGACTGACCCACCACATGAAAGTTGTAACTAGAAATGACATGACTAAACTTCTGATAGGAACCAGAAAAAACACGATAAGGAAATAAGGACGCGTATTTAATACAACCAGACAAGACAGGCGCAAAGTTTCGACCAATAGGCCTTTGTCAAGCGTAAGATCACAAACAAACAAACACCAGATACAAAAATTAGGAGAAAAAGACTGAAACTTCCCTGCTGCTCCGTCCAGTGTGAGACAAGGACTAAACTCTCCGAATGTTCATATTTGGTGTTTGTTTGTTTGTTTGTGATCTTACGCTTGACAAAGGCCAGTTGGCCGAAAATTTGCGGCTGTTTTGTCTTGTTGTATTAAATACGCGTTATTCTCTTTTCGCGATTTTTCTGATTCCTGTTTGCTTGAACGCGGGCAGTCACACTTGTTCTGGGTTTCTACACTTCCCATAGTTTTATGTAAAGCCAACATTGTGTCCAGTAGGACGGGGAGAGGGGGGCGGGGAGAGACTTCCGACTTGTAAGTTTAGCATCCCCCGGGTGCCCCTGTGGAGAAGCTGACCAGACAGCAGAACATTCTCCGGGACTGTGAGAACTAGTGGTTGTCGAGGGAGGAGATCTGGCAGACACCCTTGACCCTGTGGGAGAAGCTGCACAGGCCTGTGGGTGAGCTAAAAAAAAACAAAAAAACAACAACAACAAAACACGAAAAACCACCTGTTTCATCCTGGACACTAGCGGGGGCCTCAATAGCTCAGTTGGTTGAGCGTCGGTTTCACATACTAATGTTTGTGGGATCGAATCCCGGGGTGCGTTACATTAAAACTGGTCATCTTACTGTCCCATCTTATCATTGTTGTTCTGGTGCTGTCAATATAGGATTAGACAAATCCCCCTTCCCCACGTCCCTGGGATGGTGATCACCATCAGCCATATCACCTGATGTTGGGTGCCGACGTAAAAACTAAACGAAACCAAACCACACCTGGAGACTAAACTACTTAAAATTAGTTAATACTTAATAAGTTATTAAGAAACAACCAAGGGTGCCAATGGGACCCAGAGCACCAATACCTCACCACTCTCCGCACAATCACCTCCCAAGCTCCCGACCCCACACGATAGCCATTTCATCAAGCAAAGGGGGGCTGTCCGTGCGTTGTATGACCCATTCAGACCCAGTCATCAGTTACCTTGTTTACAAACCGAATGGCAAGGTGGGGAGATGACGAACCCCGGGACAAAGCCATACAATATGCACCAACCAGGTCCAGCCCAGCCTCTGGACCAAAAGAGAATGGAAGACCCCTCTCTCGCCCCACTCTGGTCTTCATCTCTCTTTCGGGCAGCCCGCCCTGCCACCAGCTCGCATAGCTGCCAGCTCCTTTCCCCTTACTACAGTCTCGACAGTTAGAAGTCGGAAGCTCCCAAAGTTGCCTTACTTCAACCAGAGGGGGTGTTTGAATGGCGACGCAAGTGGCTTGGCATGATGCTCCGGACACAGCCCATTTTGCTGTTCAGCAAGGTCTGACATGCCCCGAAAGGGATCCAAAGTTTGCCGTCTTTCCGAGCAGCCAGCAGGTCTTTCCCTACGGTTACAAGACCTGATTCCCTGAAGTCAGTGGCCATGCAACAAGTCAGAGTGAACGAGAAGGAAAAGAAGATAACCAAAAGCTTTATACAGACAGACAGTGCTTCCCGTGTTAATCATGTGACGACTGTCCCACGTTTGTTGAAGTCACCTGATCTCTGTTTGTACTGGCCTTTCACAAAACATTTTCTACAGTAGTACACGTCAACTGATACGTTTTAATGTTTACTTAAGACGTTCGCCGTCTTTCATGACCATCAACATTTATCATTTCAGCCAAAGTAAACATATCGTCACACTCGTTCAAAGGCTGGAGGACACTTCAGAGATGGGTCCTGACAAACTACTTAAGTAGTCTCAAATCCAAGGGGATATCAGCTTTACTGGTGGTTTTATTTTCGAAAGCCCAATGAATAGTTATTACATTTCATTTTAGCTGTGGTTTTTGTGGTCCTATTTTGTCAGTGCAGAGGTCTGGGTGGCGTAGAGGTCGATCATAGTGGGCTAGTTGGTAGAGTCACGGACTCAATATCTGATATGCTGAGTTCAATCCCAGCCCGCAAATTTAAAAACTGGCCCGTTCGCTGCCCACCTTAATGTTTCCATCACTCTGGTGGTGTCGCTTAATGTTTCCATCACTCTGGTGGTGTCAGCTTAATGTTTCCATCACTCTGGTGGTGTCAGCTTAATGTTTCCATCACTCTGGTGGTGTCAGCTTAATGTTTCCATCACTCTGGTGGTGTCAGCTTAATGTTTCCACCACTCTGGTGGTGTCAGCTTAATGTTTCCATCACTCTGGTGGTGTCAGCTTAATGTTTCCACCACTCTGGTGGTGTCAGCTTAATGTTTCCATCACTCTGGTGGTGTCAGCTTAATGTTTCCATCACTCTGGTGGTGTCAGTTAATGTTTCCATCACTTTGGTGGTGTCAGCTTAATGTTTCCATCACTCTGGTGGTGTCAGCTTAATGTTTCCCCTTTTCCCATTTCAAGACCTTGACAGTGAGTAAGGTTTTGCGCAGGCTGGGAAGTCTGTCAAATAACTGCTGGCAGATTTGAGTGAAGCGCATATGGAGTTTAACGAGTGCAGTGAATCCCTCTCGCAAAAAAAAAAAAAACCCTCCAAACTCCTATCTGTCAGAACAGGTTTGCACAAGTTCTACACACTACACAGGTCTGATAAAAACGTGTGCATGCATCAACACCAGGTCTCAATGAACATTTGACCCTCACCCAGTCGCCGTAGTGTAGTGGTTAATGCAACGGACTACCGATTGGAAGGTTGTGGATTCGAATCCTCATCTGTGCCTTCAAAAATCATTGTGGGATTTTTCAGCTCTAACCGGCTCTTACCCAGAGCTGGCCGTGCTATGGGCTCATTGGGAAGACTGGAACCACACAGTCGAATCTCATCCAATTCACGGATGCGTCATTGAGGGTGTTGTTCAAATCTTCTGACCAGCACCGCAGGTGTGTGTATCGCTTGGGCCTGGTTGACGCCAGGATATGTTATGATAGTAAGCGTAGAGTACAGCCCTGTCACGCAGTCTCAATCCTAGATGGATCTCCATAGCATCATGATTATCATTCTCATCGACATCATCATCATCACATTGTAAAAAAAAAACTGTGCAAGCTTCTGTGCCCATTAAAGTGGGGTAGAAAATTGGACGAAAAAAAAAGGTGAGCACAAAGTCAGAGGGTTGAGTTTTTGCAGTTGATGGGTAGGGTGCGGGAGTCAAAAGGTTAAGAAAAACAACGGTAAAACAAAAACGTAGAAAAGATGAGTGTTTCGTTTGTTTGTTCGTCTTACAAACAGGATCGCCTGTTATCATACGTTCATTCTCAACCGTTTCATTTGTACTGCCGAGGCCATGTTAGTAAGTTCTTGCACAATGGCAATTATGGGAGAAACCACGACTGTTCAAATCAATTATTTTGGTAAGCAATGTTTGGTGACTATAGTTTGTTCTGCATCCTGTTACTGTTACTGTTACTGTTCAAACTGTAGCCAACAGGAAATAAACACAGTAAGTAAATAAATGAATAATACATTGTCTTTCTCTGTCCCCTCCCGTACCACGTGACAGTGTTGGTTTAAAACTGCAGGCGTACAAGATCAATGGCACTGCGATCATAAATAGATAATCAACTATTGGAAATTTGGTCATGTCATTTCTGCTTAGAAGTTTTTGTCAAACTATGCGTAAATCTCTCTCTCTCTCTCTCTCTCTCTCTCTCTCTCTCTCTCTCTCTCTCTCTCTCTCTCTCTCTCTCTCTCTCTCTCCCCAGTCATATGGATAAATGATTCATACATAGATTGATTGATGGATGGATTGATTCATTGATTGATTATATGGTTGGTTATGTTTATGTTTAATGACTGGTAAACTGATTGGTATGTTGACAGATTATTCAGTGACGATGAAAAATATATACATAGTCATGGGCTGAGCAATGGATTTACTGATTATGTTGATCAACTATCTATTGACGAAAATTGTATTTACAGGAAATTATTATGATGTTGATATAGTCAGACAGGTGTTGTAAATGTATTGTTATGTAACATGGATTTACCTTTGGGATTACTCCAGACTGTGGATTACATCGAATTGTAAAATACGCTGAAAATTAACACAATGCCAGTCCCATCCCTACCCATCCATTGTTGTATTGTGGCCCAAAGCCGATGTACATTAAACTGTCTGAGTCTGAGTCTCTCTCTGTCTCTCTCCCTCTCTCTCTCCTTTGTGCGTGCGTGTGTGCGTGCATGCATGCGTGCTTGTGTGTGTGTGTGTGTGTGTGTGTTGTGTGTGGGCGTGTGTGCGTGCGTGCGTGCGTGCGAGCGTGCGTGCGTGTATTTATACTAAAGGTATGGCGCTCCACATAAGTTTTAGATAGCGCGTGCGCGTGCGGTACATCACCAGAAAATACAGACGATCAACTTACCTGCTGACGGTAGGTGTCCACAGTAGGCAGAACAATGGTCTGTTTGTCCCGTCTCCGTCTGGTCATCCCTGGATACTGCGTCCATGGTCGTACCCGACCTCTCAGTGCCTTGTTCATCCTGCGAGTCTCTTCGATGCTATACACGTATAAAGTAAGTGGCCAGTCCCTGTAAATCTAAATTCCGAAGACGACGAAACTGTTTCACTAGGCTGTAGGCCCTCCGTTTAAAAACTCACTTGATAATTGATATGTTTCCTGATTTCACGTTTGTCCACGTTGTTCTGTTAATAATCCATAAATTCTTTGCTTATCAGATCATGTCTTTAAACGTGATAATCGCATCAAACAAACCTCAGAAGAACTTCGGCTTTTAAACATCATCTGGTAGACATTGGAACAATTGGCTACAGGTTGCAAAAATAGAGAACGACTGTGTCATGTTCCACAAGGAATAAGGGTTTAAGTCAGTACGAACTACAGTGTACGATTCCTAAAATAACTTAAATCCTTTCCGAGTTGCTTAACGTCTTGAGCACAAATCGATTATGGCACATATGTTGGAACAGCTACGTGTGGGTCGTGTCCTATGTGACGTGAGTGTGTGTCACTGGCTCTGTATAATCAATCCAAGTCTTGTGTCAAGCCACATCTTGTGTCAAGCCACATCTTGTGTCAAGCCACATCTTGTGTCAAGCCACATATTGTGTCAAGCCATATCTTGTGTCAAGCATCATCTTGGTCAAGCCATATCTTGTGTCAAGCCATATCTTGTGTCAAGCCACATCTTGCGTCAAGCCACATCTTGCGTCAAGCCACATTTGTGTCAAGCATATCTTGTGTCAAGCCAATCTTGTGTCAAGCCACATCTTGGTCAAGCCACATCTTGTGTCAAGCCAATCTTGCGTCAAGCCACATCTTGCGTCAAGCCACATCTTGTGTCAAGCCACATCTGTGTCAAGCCACATCTGCGTCAAGCCAATCTTGTGTCAAGCCACATCTTGTGTCAAGCCACATCTTGTGTCAAGCCATATCTTGTGTCAAGCCACATCTTGCGTCAAGCCACATCTGTGTAAGCACATCTACGTAAGCACTCTTGTGTCAAGCCATCATCTTCCGTCAAGCCATATCTTGTGTCAAGCCACATCTTGTGTCAAGCCATATCTTGTGTCAAGCCACATCTTGCGTCAAGCCACATCTTGCAGTCAAGCCACATCTTGTGTCAAGCACACCCAGCTATCTTGTGTCAAGCCACATCTTGCGTCAAGCCACATCTTGCGTCAAGCACATCTTGCCAAGCCACATCTTGTGTCAAGCCACATCTTGTCAAGCCACATCTTGTGTCAAGCCACATTTTGCGTCACCCACATCTGCGTCAAGCCACATCTTGATCATGCCAATTCGTCAAGCCACATCTTGCGTAAGCACATTGCTCAAGCACATCTGCGTCAAGCCACATCAAACTTTGATACTTGCATAACAGTTTTCACCTTCCTTAACCCTTTGACTCCCGCACCCTGTCCACCAGCATCTGCATTGTTAACCATGCTAGTAAAGCAGAAACTTAACCCTTTGACTCCTTCATCCTATCCACCAGCTTCCTGCTAGAAGCTGGTGGATAGGATGAGGGAGTCAAAAGATTAAGTTTTTGCAGCTGGTGGATAGGGCGCGGGATACAAAGTGTTAAGGTTCACTTCAAGCCGCACACATATACATGTCCCTGAATTTTGATGTCACCAAGTGAAACATTGCTTTAAGCTTGATACGTCTCTGAGTCCTGCTGTGATTTTAAATAGTGATACGACACTCAAACGTCCTTACACACCACACGTGCCGATAAGTCTCTGATTTCTGTTGGACAAACACAAGAGAGAGAAAAAAAAAAACCACACCAGTCTTCACGGCGTGACTGTTTATCCCAAGAGACGCGTAAAAATAAACGGTAGGGGTAAACATCTGTGATAACATGATCTAGTTAAAGTTCGGTTTGGTTCAGTTTTTTACGTCGACACCCATCTCAGGCGATATGACCGACGGGGATAACCATCCCAAGGAATTGGGGGAAGGGGGAGCTTATCTATTCCGAGACTGACACCACCAGAACAACAATGATGTTAAGATGGGACAGTGAGATGGCCAAGACCCGTGTTGTTTAAATTTAATAGAATTGTCCCTGTGGAAGACTAAATCACCGTCTGGAATCTGACACTTTGCCACCAAAGGAACGAAATAACATAGAGATATGCAGCCGACACAATCTTGGCGTTAATTTCCCGCCCGCTCTTATATCGTAATTTGTATAAAGATGAGTATTTTCATAAAAAAAAGTATGTATTTCCAAATTTCGTGTTTCGTTATAAGCTGTACAACTTTCGTTATAAACCATATAACGTTCTGCTTTCTCAATATTGTCTACGCGGAAAAAAATAATTGCTGTTATCGAAAATGGTTCGTCTACTGTCCTGTCTCGATTTCAACGGGAAGTTAACGCCAAGATTGTGTCGGCTGCATATCTTTATGTTATTTCGTTCCTTTGGTGGCAAAGTGTCAGATTCCATGCAAATGACGACTGGCTTCGTCAGTAGCGTAACATTTTGCCTATGTGTCAGTAACGTAACACTGTCTGTTGTGTGTGTCAGTAACGTAACAATGTCTGTTGTGTGTCAGTAACGTAACAATGTCTGTTGTGTGTCAGTAACGTAACACTTTCTGTCTGTGTGTCAGTAGCGTAACACTTTTTGCCTGTGTGTCAGTAACGTAACACTGTCTGTTGTGTGTCAGTAACGTCACACTCTCTGCCTGTATGTCTGTTGCGTAACACTTTCTGCCTCTGTGTCAGTAGCGTAACACTTTTTGCCTGTGTGTCAGTAACGTCACACTTTCTGCCTGTGTGTCAGTAACGTAACACTGTCTGCCTGTGTGTCAGTAGCATTACACTTTCTGCCTGTGTGTCAGTAGCATTACACTTTCTGCCTGTGTGTCAGTAGCGTAACACTTTCTGCCTGTGTGTCAGTAACGTAACACTGTTGTGTGTCAGTAACGTAACACTTTCGGCCTGTGTGTCAGTAATGTAACTTTCTGTCGGTGTGTCAGTAGCATAACACTGTCTGCCTGTGTGTCAGTAAGCGTAACACTTTCTGTCTGTGTGTCAGTAATGTAACACTGTCTGCCTGTGTGTCAGTAGCATAACACTGTCTGCCTGTGTGTCAGTAGCGTAACACTGTCTGCCTGTGTGTCAGTACGTAACACTGCTGTGTGTCAGTAACGTAACACTGTTGCCTGTGTGTCAGTAGCGTAACACTGTCTGCCTGTGTGTCAGTAGCGTAACACTGTTGCCTGTGTGTCAGTAGCGTAACAGTTGCCTGTGTGTCAGTAGCGTAACACTGTCTGCCTGTGTGTCAGTAGCGTAACACTGTCTATGTGTCAGTAGCGTAACACTGTCTGCCTGTGTGTCAGTAACATAACACTGCTGCTGTGTGTCAGGCGTAACACTGTCTGTGTGTCAGTAATGTAACACTGTCTGCCTGTGTGTCAGTAACATAACACTGTCAGCCTGTGTGTCAGTAGCGTAACACTGCCTGTGTGTCAGTAACGTAACACTATCTGCCTGTGTGTCGGTAACGTAACACTGCCTGTGTGTCAGTAACGTAACATTGTCTGCCTGTGTGTCAGTAACGTAACACTGTCTGCCTGTGTGTCAGTAGCGTAACACTGTCTGCCTGTGTGTCAGTAGCGTAACACTGCCTGTGTGTCAGTAACGTAACACTATCTGCCTGTGTGTCAGTAACGTAACACTGCCTGTGTGTCAGTAACGTAACATTGTCTGCCTGTGTGTCAGTACGTAACACGTCTAACTGTGTGTCAGTACTAACATGTCTGCCTGTGTGTCAGTAGCGTAACACTGTCTGCCTATGTGTCAGTAGTGTAACACTGTCTGCCTGTGTGTCGGTAGCGTAACATTGTCTGCCTGTGTGTCAGTAACGTAACATTGTCTGCCTGTGTGTCAGTAACGTAACACTGTCTGTCTGTGTGTCAGTAATGTAACACTTTCTGTCTGTGTGTCAGTAACGTAACACTGTCTGTCTGTGTGTCAGTAACGTAACACTGTCTGCCTGTGTGTCAATAATGTAACACTGTCTGTCTGTGTGTCAGTAATGTAACACTTTCTGTCTGTGTGTCAGTAACGTAACACTGTGTGCCTGTGTGTCAGTAACGTAACACTGTCTGTGTGTCAGTAACGTAACACTTCCTGCCTGTGTTTCAGTAATGTAACACTGTCTGTGTGTCAGTAATGTAACACTTTCTGTCTGTGTGTCAGTAACGTAACACTGTGTGCCTGTGTGTCAGTAATGTAACACTGTCTGTCTGTGTGTCAGTAACGTAACACTGTGTGTCTGTGTGTCAGTAATGTAACACTGCCTGTCTGTGTGTCAGTAATGTAACACTTTCTGTCTGTGTGTCAGTAACGGAACACTGTGTGCCTGTGTGTCAGTAACGTAACACTTCCTGTGTGTCAGTAGCGTAACACTTCCTGCCTGTGTGTCAGTAATGTAACACTGTCTGTGTGTCAGTAATGTAACACTTTCTGCCTGTGTGTCAGTAACGTAACACTTTCTGCCTGTGAGTCAGTAACGTAACACTGTCTGTGTGTCAGTAATGTAACACTGTCTGCCTGTGTGTCAGTAAGTAACACTGTCTGTGTGTCAGTAATGTAACACTGTCTGTGTGTCAGTAATGTAACACTTTCTGCCTGTGTGTCAGTAACGTAACACTTTCTGCCTGTGAGTCAGTAACGTAACACTGCCTGTGTGTCAGTAAGTAACACTGTCTGCCTGTGTGTCAGTAACGTAACACTGTGTATCAGTAATGTAACACTTTCTGCCTGTGTGTCAGTAACGTAACACTTTCTGCTGTGTGTCAGTAGCATTACACTTTCTGCCTGTGTGTCAGTAATGTAACTTTCTGCCTGTGTGTCAGTAATGTAACACTTTCTGCCTGTGAGTCAGTAACGTAACATTTTCCGCCTTGAGTCACTCTTTGTTTCGTTTAAATACTGCTGCGACGGGTGTGATAATCATGTGGGTATGACGTCTGGCTTCTAAACAGTGTGAGTTCGATCCTATCTAGGCACCTCCCTCCTGGTGGGTAAACAATGGGAAAAAAAACCAGACTTCCAATCTCCTAAGTAAACATGATGCACACCCGCTGGTGTCTAAACCCGCCACCCGTTCACACGCACGTAGAACATCAAATATGCACGCCAAAGACCCTGTTAGTACACCAGTGTCCGGTGGCTTACGGAAAAAAAGAAAACTTCCAGCATGCACGCCCACAAAAGACGGATAATGCAGACTTTGTAGCGACGTACCGCTACACAAACGTGTATACAGGCATCCGAAAAAAATAGGAATTCTAACACAAAGAAAAAGGAAAAAACAAAAACAAAACAAAAAAAAACACGGTAGTCCCACATATAGGGCCTACCTGTTTGTTTTCTGATCGTCTGTTGACCAAATCAGGCACAGTCCAGTAAGTCACATTAAGGTTTTTTTCTTTTCGGGTTTGCAGTCTTTTCCCTCCTGCTTTCTCTAATGTTCAACTGTTTAACGCAACTTCAGACCTGAAAGGTTTTTAGTCGATCACCTAGTATTTTCTACCATTGCCAAATCGCGACCATTTTTAAAGCTAATCGCGCTTCACTAACGCTGTTCGTTCCCCCAGG
>CM060309.1:6644486-6646986 GCA_030674185.1 Monoplex corrugatus | reverse complement strand
CAATGGAGTCATTGACTGCTACTGCTACAGTACTAGTGCTAGATCTACTATATAATTCATGTTGTGGTTGCCAGCACACCACGGAATTTTTGGGTATTGTTGACAGTATTCCTCTTCACCCTCACTCGTTTCTTGTGAATCTGTTACAGTTTTAGTGAAAAAGATGTGATTATTCAAGCAGAAATGAGTTACATGATCTGTTAATTCCAGGATGCCACCACTTTAAGAATGGTAAAAACATAGATTTAATTGACACATGATATTCACAATGTAAGGAATTCGACATTTACAGAATTGTACATGGAAAATAGTAGCTCCAGTGCTGCACCTAACTTACACCCTTTCCTATTCTGGTATAACGAAATATGCGCAAAACTCTTATGACTCATAAGTGTTGGTAGCAATGTTTGTGTCACAAAGCAGTTTCAAATCCTATGCTGTAGTCCCTTATGATGGCTGGAAAAGGAACAGGCAGACATTCTGAGCAAATGTACCATTACACATGCACAGTTCATTCATTATTGTCCATTATTCTTTGGGAATATCAGGTTGCTGTGATGGATACATTTCTATCAGAGACTGCCAGGACTTGTAGACCTCACATTGACATGCACAAATCAGCAGAGTTGTGGCCAGTTGTTGGGTTTTTTGTTTGTTTGTTTTTGTTTGTTTTCTTTTTAAGTTGTCTGATGACAGTCTGATACATAAAGACATACTGGTGTAAATTATGCCCATGTATTTGTACACATGTATACACACACACACACAAACACACACACACCATACACACACACACACACACACACACACACACACACACACACACACACACACACATTCACACTCACATATGCACATGCACATACTCCAACACAAATATATACATATATGGACTCACATGTATGCATACACACACCACACACACACACACACACACACACACACACACACACACACACACACACACACACACACTTGTGAAAATCTAATAGAAATGATACTGTATCTAAGTACTGTAATAGCAGAAAGCATGCAGAAGAATGATCAGGATAAATGAAAAAGTTGTGCTGGGAAAAAAATGTCTTGTTCATCTGAATTTTATAATCAGATATGTAGGACAGACTTTGGTTTCTTCCCCAGTCTTTAAACAGCCATCATTATAAAGAATCTTTGCACATATCTTCTTTCCCTCTGACTCATCCCTTTTTTTTATTTCATTTGTTTGTTTGTTTGTCTTTTGTTTGTTGTCTGTCTGTTCTTTTTCATGTTTCAGAATTTTAGTTGATGGTATAGTGAAGGATGCGAAGCCATGGCTTTTGGAATTCACAGCATGGCTTGTGTCAGAGGAAAAATGAAAAGGGCAAAATAAAGACTGAGCGGTAAAGGCAGGTATCTATACCTCTGGAAACCATCTGGTGTTACAATAGACTGATTTTTTCCTTACAATTTTAGAAATGTGCAGCCAGTGAAGAGAAAGTAACAGAGGGCTGATCCAAAAGTCTTGCCACTTACTTCGCAAAGCAAAAATTAGCAATCCTGTGTTCATGAAATTTTCAAGTCCTTCAAAGTACTTGCCTCCTCTCCCTACACAGACTTTCAGCCAAAAGCCAAATGCTTTCTGATATTCTGATTGAGACATATGGTACCAAGCTGTGATTTCACTGCTGTTCACAAATCCTGGTTTCTTGGAAACTTCTTGACAGCCAAGTTTTGCTTGAGAATGGGAAACAACTAGAAATCACTTGGTGTTATGTCAGTACTGTAGCGTGAGTTACGGAGAACTTTAATGGACTGCTGTTGTAGATAGGTCACAGTGACCTTGGCTTTATGAGCACTTGCATTGGAAGGAGCGTTTTGATGGTACCAACATTTGTGGTTGCTCAAGGATGGACTGCATAACTTCAGGCAAAACTCCACTTGATATCTAGCAGTTAGAGTAGACATTTCAGGCAAATAATCAACAGCTACAGAGCCTTGGGAGTTGAAGAAAATGGGGGGAAAAAAGTCTTTCAGCTTTAAAATCCAAGTCTCAGTATAACTGGCCTCTGGTCATTAGTGGCCATCCACATTTGGTTTGAACATTTGTTCAGAATGCTATAGGAGATGATCCATGTTTCATCATGTGTGATCACATCACATGTTACCAGAAAAAACATGAAAAAAGAATAAGAACATGTGTTTAATACAAGACAAGACAGGCACACATTTTCGGCCAACTAGCCTTTGTCAAGCGTAAGATCACTAACAAACAAACACCAGATACAAAAATGAGGAGAAGAAGGCTGAAACATCCCTGCGGCTCCATCCAGTGTGAGAAAAGGAATGTTTTGGTATCACGTCACATCTTAGTTTGGACCTCTCTGGCTTTCCTCATCTCAAGATCATACTACAGGATCACATAAAGTTCAAATATTTCATGAACTGCAATATGCGGCTCTACTTCAGCTGCTCTTTTTACAAGCTCATCAGTTTATTTGTTCCATTCCTCATTTGGATGTCC
>CM060309.1:6604486-6639486 GCA_030674185.1 Monoplex corrugatus | reverse complement strand
TACAGATCTGAGGAGGAAGCTTATCCTTAGAGGAGCCATGTGCCACATATCGTTCCAGCTGAGACTTCTTTGGAGTGCACTGTCCCATGTTGTCCATTGCCCCTGTTGACCTTGCTGGACTGCCTTCTGCACTCTTTTGACATCTTCTTCTTCCTTCAACTCCTGTATGATCATGTCTCTTTTTTCCTTCCCTTTGGCTTTGGACCACCACTGCATTTTTGTTGCTCCCAGTCCCTGTCTGTTGGTTTGCGTGTGTCCAATTATTTCTTTGATGCTGAGGTTTCTCTTGGCATTGTTTACAGCCTCTTGGACTTTCCACTTTCTGCCAGTTCTCAGCTTTGGATGAACTGCTCTCACGATATTGTCCTCCGATTCCTCCAGCATGCTCAACAGTCTTGCTTTTCCAACTTTGTATTCCTCCACTATGGATTTGAGAGGTAGCTTCAGCATTGCTTGACGACAGTAGAATGCAACATCAGTGAGACCAGGTGGGACACCGAGCCATTTTCTTGTGTATTTGTTGATTTTGGCTTCCATTGCTTCGACTGTGCTGGTGCAAATGTCATAGATTAGCAGTGGCCACAGCAGCTTTGGTATCAGCATGAACTGTAGACACCAGACTTTGTATTTGCCTGGCAGTCCGCAGTTATCTATTTTCTTCAGGCCTTCTTCTGCTGTTTGCTTGGTTTCACATCCCCTTTGTGTGTCTTTCAGGGAGTCATCATACCATCTTCCGAGACTTTTTACTGGCTCTTCTGTGACAGTGGGGATGGCTTGGTTGGCTACCATGAATTTGACTGAATCTGCCACTTTTCCTTTTCGCAGTGAGAGACTTCGGGATTTCTTAGGTTTGAACCTCATTCTTGAAGAGGCCATCAGCTCATCCAGCTGCTTTAAGATTTGGTGTGTCTCTTCCTCATCCGTGGACAAGACTGTTGTGTCATCCATGAAAGCTTTCAGAGGAGGCATCTGGTATCCATCTCCCAGATTCACTGGACCTGAACTCTTCATTGCAGCTTTCAAGATGACTTCCATTGCCAACACGAACAGTATGGGAGAGATTGCACAGCCCATTGCAATGCCCACCTCTAGGTCTATCCAGTCCGTGGTGTATTCTTTGGTAGAGAACCGCATTGAGAACCCTTGGAAATACTTCCTCAGCATTGTTCGGATGTTTTCTGGATGTGATACATTTCAAGAGCCAGCTGGATCATATTGTGTGGAACTGATCCATATGCATTCGCCAGATCAAGCCAAACTACGTCAATGTCTCTCTTCTCTGTTCTTGCTTTTTGGATGGCATCCCAAATCAACGTGGCATGTTCCAAGCATCCAGGCATTCCTGGTATGCCTCCCTTTTGGACTGACATATCCAGATACTTGTTTTCAGTCAGGTATTTTGTCAATCTTGCTGCCATAACAGAGAAGAAGATTTTCCCCTCGACGTTCAGAAGTGATATTGGCCTGAACTGATTGATGCTGCTGGAGTTCTGCTCCTTCGGAATGTACACTCCTTCAGCTCTCATCCATTGGTCGCTGATCTTCTGGTTCCTCCATGCTGATCGAATCATCTTGTGGAGCCACTCGAGCACTTTTGGGCATTTCTTGTAGAGCAGGTATGGTATTCCGTTTGGTCCAGGTGCTGACTTGGCTCTGGCTTTCTTTACTACGTTCTTCACTTCATCCAGTGTTGGTGGTTTGTTATTGAATTTTCCTTCTGGCGCTGCAGGCCAAACCAGATTTTGGATTTCAAGTGGTGCCTCGCGCTGAGAATCGGAATATGTTTCCCTGAGATGCTGCTCTAGGGTTTCCTTGCCCACTGTGAGAGTCCCTGATTTGGGTTGTTCAAACAGCTTTCTTGCAAAGTCAAAGGGATCTTTGAAGAAACGATCTTGAGTCTTCTTCTTTTTGCTCTTTCTTCGCCTTGCTGATTCCACTTTGCTGAGAGCATTGTGTTTGGCCTTCAGATCTTTCCAGAGTTCCAGGAGCCCTTGCTTCTCGAATTCTGAGGCAGTTTTCATTCGCTTTTTAAGCTTCCTTTTCTCCCTCCGGATGCTCTCCATCTGTTGCTGTCTTCTGGATTTCTGGGGAGGCGTTTTTGTCTTTGGCTGCTTCACTCCATAAGTGTCCCTGCAGATAGAGTATATGATGTCTCCGTATGTGTCAAGTTTGTGTTCCAGCGTACTGTTCCCTATTAGCGCATTCAGCTTAAGGACAAGTTCCTCATCTAATTTCTCCCATTGTTCTTTTGCACCGGCAGGCGGCAAATTGAGTTTTCCACGTTTGGCGTTAAGAGCTTGTGCAAAATCCGCATCAGAACCGTCAGCGTCAGCCTGGCCTTGGTCATCCAACGTCTCACCTGCTATCGCAGTGCGCTGCTGGTGGTTCGTATGTGTCTTCAAACAGCCCATTTTTGTCCTGTGGATCTTCATGCCGCGTTTGGTGGTGAATCTCCTTCCACACGCACACGGAAATTCCAACTGGTCATTAATCATGGTCCGTTGTGTGTTTCCAGTCGTGATGGAGTCAGTGCCGATGGATTCATCATTCTCTCCCCCTTTCGGTGAATCCTGGGAGCATCTTTCATTTGGAAAACTCGTGGCATGTTATCAAAGGCAAGGTGGGAAGCCAACCCACAAAGCCCGCAGATCTAGTCTTTCCCAGTGTCCTTCGGTCTTTCCCGAATGTCCTCCGAACTATTCCCGGAAGTCAATGGACTGACCATGTGCAGGTAGAAAGAAACTCTAGGGAGAGCTAGACAACAGAAGGTCTTCAGAGAAGTAACCCCCTTTAGACAAGTGTTTCGGCCCTGAATTCCTTACACTCTCGGGGGGCCGGGCCACATCCAGGTCATGACTCCTGGATGCCCTTCTGCTGTTGTCTATTTTTTTTTTTTTTTTTTCCCACGCCGGGGATCGAACCTGGGCGATTCTGCGCTTCAGAACTGCGGTACGCGGTTTTACCAATGTGCTAACGGGGCACACATCATCTGTAGGGAATTTAATCCTTATGAAGTTCACTTTTTTGGTTCCTCCTTGCCCAGATCCAGCTTGAGCTCCTTTCTGCTGCCTCTGCCATCGCTTTAAGGGCTCTAGTCCTCTTCTTCCCAGAAATGGCGAGTTGTTTCATGAGATCATAAGCGGAGGTGCCCACAAATCCTCTTGCCCCGACCTCTATGGCGAAGATTTTGACCCGCAGACCTGCTTTCTTCAGGGTGCTGGCAAGACCGGCGTATTTTTCGGTCTTGTAGATATGTGCTTCTTCCATTCTGCTTTCGTATGGCACAGTGAGTTCTATCAGAATCACTTGTTTCGAGGAGTCAGAGTGGAGAGCGATGTCTGGTCTCATGCCTGTCTTGCTGATGACATCTGGGTAATTTCTCCACTCTGGGAGGTCTGCTGTACACTCCCAGTCGACTGCTCCATCCAGAAGACCCTTTGGCAATGTGCTGGTTGTCATAGCCCTTTCGGGCCAGACCTGTTTCCCTCCTGCTTTGTAGAACGTTGTCATAGCAATTGGTGCGTTTGGGGTCATGGTTTTTTCGCTAACCACATCTGTGATCACTTTCAGAACTTGGTTGTGCCTCCATGTATACCTTCCTTGGGCTAGCGCTACTTTGCAAGAGCTTAGGACATGTTCCACTGTTTGTTTCTTCTGACAGAGCGGACATGCTGGGTCGTCTGCTTTCCCCCATTTCACTAAGTTTGCATTCGAGGGGAGCAGGTCATATACAGATCTGAGGAGGAAGCTTATCCTTAGAGGAGCCATGTGCCACATATCGTTCCAGCTGAGACTTCTTTGGAGTGCACTGTCCCATGTTGTCCATTGCCCCTGTTGACCTTGCTGGACTGCCTTCTGCACTCTTTTGACATCTTCTTCTTCCTTCAACTCTTGTATGATCATGTCTCTTTTTTCCTTCCCTTTGGCTTTGGACCACCACTGCATTTTTGTTGCTCTCAGTCCCTGTCTGTTGGTTTGCGTGTGTCCAATTATTTCTTTGATGCTGAGGTTTCTCTTGGCATTGTTTACAGCCTCTTGGACTTTCCACTTTCTGCCAGTTCTCAGCTTTGGATGAACTGCTCTCACGATATTGTCCTCCGATTCCTCCAGCATGCTCAACAGTCTTGCTTTTCCAACTTTGTATTCCTCCACTATGGATTTGAGAGGTAGCTTCAGCATTGCTTGACGACAGTAGAATGCAACATCAGTGAGACCAGGTGGGACACCGAGCCATTTTCTTGTGTATTTGTTGATTTTGGCTTCCATTGCTTCGACTGTGCTGGTGCAAATGTCATAGATTAGCAGTGGCCACAGCAGCTTTGGTATCAGCATGAACTGTAGACACCAGACTTTGTATTTGCCTGGCAGTCCGCAGTTATCTATTTTCTTCAGGCCTTCTTCTGCTGTTTGCTTGGTTTCACATCCCCTTTGTGTGTCTTTCAGGGAGTCATCATACCATCTTCCGAGACTTTTTACTGGCTCTTCTGTGACAGTGGGGATGGCTTGGTTGGCTACCATGAATTTGACTGAATCTGCCACTTTTCCTTTTCGCAGTGAGAGACTTCGGGATTTCTTAGGTTTGAACCTCATTCTTGAAGAGGCCACCAGCTCATCCAGCTGCTTTAAGATTTGGTGTGTCTCTTCCTCATCCGTGGACAAGACTGTTGTGTCATCCATGAAAGCTTTCAGAGGAGGCATCTGGTATCCATCTCCCAGATTCACTGGACCTGAACTCTTCATTGCAGCTTTCAAGATGACTTCCATTGCCAACACGAAATACAGGGGGGTGCAAAAGTAACAAATGTAACAAACAAATTTACTCAAGGTGTAACGCTTGTGACGTGTGTCACATTTTATTAGCCATACACTAATAAAGTGCCTGCATGAAATCGTGTCACAGCCATATATTATTAATTCCTAAGTGCAACAGATGCTACACACACAAAAAATCAACTGCTATTGTCATTTTTTTTACTCTGTATAAAGCACTTTGAGTCACAGTGTCACAAGCATAACAAACACGCACGTCCCTTCATTATTCGTATACACCATGGACGCGACTAGTTTGTGTATCTTTTTTCCAAGTATGTGTGAAAATATAAATGTTTTGCATTGTTAAGCAACCATTTTAAATGGTATATGACCTTTTTTGGCATGCAATTCACACTTTAAGTGACCAGCACTGCAGAATGACCCAGGTATACAGTTATGAAACAAGAAAACATGTACAATACTCATTGCATTTAGTGTACAAACAAATGAATATTGCATATGCATGTAATAACAAGCACAGCCCTAATCCCTCAGATACTCAAACTGCTTGCCGTCGGTATTCACACACTCCTCTAATCGAGAGCGGAATTAAGCATTACAATAATGATGTGATACTTACTGTATTATAGTGTATTATACTGTATACCTACTTTTGCACCCCCCTGTACAATGAGAAAATGTGTTGATTTCCCAGGTCATCTCCTCAAAGGCCAGTTATCCTTCTTGCCCTTCTGAAGTCTTAGTCAGTAAATGAAATTGGGTGGTGCTGCGATGTGGTGATGCATTCTCAAAGGGAAGAGCAGCCTGAATATTATATGGTAAACTTACTGTGATAAAAGAAATTAATATGAATATGAAAATATATTCTGTGTGCTTACACACACAAACATACCAGGGCTTTAGCTGTTCTGCATGTGTGAGATTGAAAAAATGCCCACCTTTTACTCACCAAGTGTGATCAGTCAGAATTGAACGCACACCTTCCAGATTGGAGGTTTAAAGTCCTTACCATGTAGCTATTGTGCCCATCAGACTGTCTTTTGTTTCAAGAGAATGATTGATTAACAGTATATGTGTGTGTGTTTGTATATGTGTGTGTGTATGTAAGTGTGTATGTGTGTGCATATGTGTGTGTATATATGTGTATGTGTGTGTATATATGTGTGTGTATATATGTGTGTGTATATATATGTGTGTGTGTGTGCGTGTGTGTGTGTGTGTGTGTGTGTGTGTGTGTGTGTGTGCGCGCGCATATATGTGTGTGTGTGTGTGTATGTGTGTGTGTATGTATGTATATGTAGGTGTGTGTGTGTGTGTGTGTGTGTGTGTGTGTGTGTGTGCGTGCGCATGAGCTAGATACTGATGCAGATATTTCTAACTATTTAAAATCATTTAAACTGACTGTTCAGTTTCATTGCTCTACTAGCAGTAAATTGTTCTGCTTTCTCACTGAAGAACAAACATTGACTGTCTGTTTTAAACAAAATTTAATAAACTGAACTATAAACATCCCTGTAGCCTTTCATGTCTTTGTTATGACATTTCATGTTATGACAGGTGTGTGTGTGACATTATATATTATGACTTGTGTGTGTGACATTTCATGTTATGACAGGTCTGTATGACATTTTATGTTATGACATGTGTGTATAACATTTCATGTTATGACAGGTGTGTATGACATTTCATGTTATGACAGGTCTGTATGACATTTCATGTTAAGACAGGTGTGTATGACATTTTATGTTATGACAGGTCTGTATGACATTTCATGTTATGACAGGTGTGTATGACATTTCATGTTATGACAGGTCTGTATGACATTTTATGTTATGACAGGTCTGTATGACATTTCATGTTATGACAGGTGTATGACATTTTATGTTATGACAGGTGTGTATGACATTTCATGTTATGACAGGTCTGTATGACATTTTATGTTATGACAGGTCTGTATGACATTTCATGTTATGACAGGTGTGTATGGCATTTTATGTTATGACAGGTGTGTATGGCATTTTATGTTATGACATGTCAATATGACATTTCATGTTATGACAGGTCTGTATGACATTTCATGTTATGACAGGTCTGTGTGACATTTCATGTTATGACAGGTGTGTATGACATTTATGTTATGACAGGTGTGTATGACATTTCATGGTATGACAGGTGTGTATGACATTTCATGTTGTGACAGGTCTGTATGACATTTTATGTTATGACAGGTGTGTATGTCATTTTATGTTATGACAGGTCTGTATGACATTTTATGTTATGACAGGTGTATGACATTTTATGTTATGACAGGTCTGTATGACATTTCATATTATGACAGGTCTGTATGACATTTCATATTATGACAGATCTGTATGACATTTCATATTATGACAGGTCTGTATGACATTTTATATTATGACAGGTCTGTATGACATTTCATGTTATGACAGGTCTGTTTCATGTTTCATGTCATGACAGGTGTGTATGACATTTCTTATTATGACATGTCAATATGACATTTTATGTTATGACAGGTCTGTATGACATTTTATGTTATGACAGGTGTGTATGACATTTTATGTTATGACAGTATGTATGACATTTTATGTTGACAGGTGTGTATGACATTTTATGTTATGACAGGTGTGTATGATATTTTATGTTATGACAGGTGTGTATGACATTTTATGTTGTGACAGGTGTGTATGACATTTTATGTTGTGACAGGTCTGTATGACATTTTGTTATGATAGGTCCATATGACATTTTATGTTATGACAGTTCTGTATGACATTTTATGTTATGATAGGTCCATATGACATTTTATGTTATGACATGTCAGTATGACATTTTATGTTATGACAGGTCTGTATGACATTTCATGTTATGACACAGGTTTGTACGACGTTACCAAGGATCCCGACTTTGTGGACATTTATGACAAATTACCCGTGGAGCAGCCAGGCGATGCTGAGATGGCAGACGAACGACGGTTCTTCATGTCTCATGTGGAAAACCTCAACATGCACCTCACGTTTTTTCAACAATCTGCGAGCCACCACAAGAACATGTTTGTGGTCGACGCTGACTTTTTGGTATCTAGCATCGTCAACCTGCTGGATGACAGCATTGATCACACGGGCTATGAACGCCTCAAGGTAATGTATAGGTCACAGATTGTGTTATTCCCCCTCTGTGTTCACCTACATCATTTTTATTCAGTATCCCTTGTTCAAGTTGTTGTTTTTAAAGAAAAAGGAGAGCGTTTCATATCAACTGGAATGGTGTGTATGTATGTGTGTGCACGCGTGCGTGCGTGCGTGTGTGTTTGTGTGTGTGTGTGTGTATGTGTGTGTGTGTGTGTGTGTGTGTGTGTGTGTGTGTGTGTGTGTGTGTGTGTGTGTGTGTGTGTGTATCTGTTTGTCTGCTATCTTCTGTCTGTGTGTCTGTCTGTCTTCTCTGTCTCCGTCTGTCTGTCTGTCTGTGGATAAAATATGTGAACAAGATTTTTCAGCTCCGTACCTTTGGGTCTTTACCATAGCAAATTGTGATGAAAGCTGTCGACTGTTCAGGAATCATGTAAGCATGAATTTGGAAAGTAAAACTCCAAGGTCAATTTCACTTGGATTTTAAAAAAGTGCACATTCTTTTTTAGAAACTTCCGACAATATTACACTTGTTTTCCGCTGTTTTTTTTGTTTGTTTGTTTTGTTTCTCAGGACTTGGCCTACTCATGGGTTTATGTATAGGCTTAAGGATTGTGCCATGATCATTCTGGATCATATACGTCACATAGAACCTGTGATGTTAGTGCATACGGAATTCATTTCAAGCTTGGAAACGTCATCTAGAGAAACTGAAACTGAAACTTTCCACTGTTGTGACTATCTACCATTGTCCTTTATGCACAGTACATTTGATGTCAACCAAAGCTTTTCTAAGGTCACAGTGACTTTGAGAAGTACAAAATTTGGATTTTCTGTAATTCTTTTTTTTTTAACAAAACTGGAGATTGTTAGAACAGATTGATCATCTTGTTTAAGATTGAACATGGGTGAAAGTGAAATGAAATGTGGCACTGAGGGTGAATTTAGAGAGAAATGTTTTTATCTTCTGTGTTTCATGGAGTTTCAAGAGAATTCCTTTCATCTTCAGTCTTTGTTATTTTCAATTGCTTGAAGAATTTGGGTGTTGTGATCAAAATATAAATAGCAAAGAAATCTATTTAGAGAAAATATGTTCAAGAAAACTCAAAAAGTATTGTTTGTCATTCTCTCTCTCTCTCTCTCTCTCTCTCTCTCTCTCTCTCTCTCTCTCTCTCTCTCTCTCTCTTTTTCTTTTTTCTTTGTCTCCCTGTCTCTGTGTCTTTGTCTGTCTGTCTTACTCTCTCTCTCTCTCTTTCTCTTTTTCTTTGTCTCCCTCTGTCTGTCTGTCTGTCTTTCTCTCTCTCTCTTTCTCTCTCTCTCTCTCTCTCTCTGTTTGTCTCCCTCACTCTTTCTCTGTGTCTATGTCTCTGTCTCTGTGTCTCACTCTTTCTCTCTTTCTCTTTCTCCCTCCCTGTCTCACAGTGTTTGTTTCTGTGTTTTCCTTTTATCTGTTTGGTTGCTATAGTTTATATTACTGTGTGCAGACTCGTCTACAAATGCATGAAGACCTGATTTACAACAGTCTTGGCAAGAAGCTGGACATTCGCTACCACTTGGAGCTTCTCAAGTTCATCAGCTACATGACTCCCTTTCTGATTGGCATGAAGAAACGCATGAAGATCCCGGACATTTCTCGTATGCTGACACCTCTCACAGGTTTGATCATGCTTGACTGTTATTATGATTCATAACTTCACTGAAACCAGAAAAACACAAAAAAGAATAAGAACACATATTTAATATAACCAGACAAGACAGGTGCAAAGTTTTGGCCAACTGGCCTTTGTCAAGTGTAAATGTAAGATCACAAATGAACAAACACCAAATGCAAAAAGTAGGAGAAAAAGACTGAAACTTCCCTGCTGCTTGGTCCACTGGATGCTGAACGAAGCAGCAGGGAAGTTTCAGTTTTTTTCTCCTAATTTTGTGGACGAAGCAGTGTGGAAGTTTCAGTCTTTTTCTCCTAATTTTCTGGACAAAACAGTGTGGAAGTTTCAGTCTTTTTCTCCTAATTTTTGTCTTTCGTGTTTGTTTGTTTGTGATCTTACATTTAAGCATGTCAAAGGCCAGTTGGCTAAAAATTTGCACCTGTCTTGTCTGGTTATATTAATATGCATTCTGATTGTATATTCATGTTTTTCTGGTTCCTGTTTGCTTGAACGTGGGCAATCGCACTTGTTTTGGATTTCTTATAGCTTCATTGTTTTTAAGTTTTATAAAGTGTAGTCCTTGTAAGTGAGGTGGAGATCTATAGTATTTATAAGTTAATAGGATCTAAGGACTTACGTAGGATCACCAGTCACCGTGTCCCATTTCACAGAATATGTCATTGAGGGTATTACTCAACTTTCCTGATTACCATCACATGGCACCTGTGACATTGGTGCATATGGAACTCATTCCAAGCGTGGAGATGTCATGTTGAGAAACTGAAACTGAAACTCTTGATCAACACTGCGTGTGTCTGTAACCAGGCCTGATTGATGCCAGTTTTTGTTATGAAAAGAAGCAGAGAGAACAGCTTTTTCTTGCGGTTTCAGTCCAGAAAAGATCTCCATAGCGGCATGATTATCATCCACAGTATCTTACATTGTTATGGCATAATGAACAGTTGTCCCAGCTTCTGAGAGCATTGATATGGTGCAGATATGGGACAGAAAAAATGTTAAGAAGGATCTCAAAGTATTGCCAATGTCTTGTGTTTATTTGTAGGGTTGTGGCATGTACTGTGTTAAGTTAGATGTATGGCATGTGGCAGTTGTGGTATATTACATGGCGTGTTACATGAGCACTGATACATTCTCAAGTAAACTAGAATTTTGTTCACTTGGCACAAACATTTAGACATTACGAAGTCTTCATGGTGAAGTTTTTATAATGGTTATTTATTTACTGCCCATTCCACCACCTGTTGTGTTGTGATGTGGCAACAAAAATCTTCCGTCCCCTGTGTCCTTGGCAATTTTTCAGTGCTGATTACTTTTCATATCTGCTTCCACTTTGTGCTTCCATGTTATCCTTGGTCATTGTCTTGTCTCTGTCTGTTCTCAGGACATGTCTTTATCCCGTCTGACCCTTTTTTATCTTTATCTGTTTACATTTTATCTTTATCTGTTTACATTTTATCTTTATCTGTTTATATTTTATCTTTATCTGTTTACATTTTATCTCTTTCTGTTTACATTTTATCTTTATCTGTTTACATTTTATCTTTTTCTGTTTACATTTTATCTTTATCTGTTTACATTTTATCTTTATCTGTTTACATTTTATCTTTTTCTGTTTACATTTTATCTATCTGTTTACATTTTATCTTTTACATTTTATCTTTATCTGTTTACATTTTATCTTTATCTGTTTACATTTTTATCTTTTACATTTTATCTTTATATATTTACATTTTATCTTTATCTGTTTACATTTTATCTTTATCTGTTTACATTTTATCTCTATCTGTTTACATTTTATCTTTATATGTTTGCATTTTATCTTTATCTGTTTACATTTTATCTCTATCTGTTTACATTTTATCTTTATCTGTTTGCATTTTATCTTTATCTGTTTACATTTTATCTCTATCTGTTTACATTTTATCTTTATCTGTTTACATTTTATCTCTATCTGTTTACATTTTATCTTTATCTGTTTACATTTTATCTCTATCTGTTTACATTTTATCTTTATCTGTTTACATTTTATCTTTATCTGTTTACATTTTATCTTTATCTGTTTACATTTTATCTCTATCTGTTTACATTTTATCTTTATCTGTTTACATTTATCTTTATCTGTTTACATTTTATCTTTTACATTTTATCTTTATATGTTTACATTTTATCTTTATCTGTTTACATTTTATCTCTATCTGTTTACATTTTATCTCTATCTGTTTACATTTTATCTCTATCTGTTTACATTTTATCTCTATCTGTTTACATTTTATCTCTATCTGTTTACATTTTATCTTTATCTGTTTACATTTTATCTTTATCTGTTTGCATTTTATCTTTATCTGTTTACATTTTATCTCTATCTCAGTATCTGTTTACATTTTATCTTTATCTGTTTACATTTTATCTTTATCTGTTTACATTTTATCTTTATATGTTTACATTTTATCTCTATCTGTTTACATTTTATCTCTATCTGTTTACATTTTATCTCTATCTGTTTACATTTTATCTTTATCTGTTTACATTTTATCTCTATCTGTTTACATTTTATCTCTATCTGTTTACATTTTATCTCTATCTGTTTACATTTTATCTCTATCTCAGTATCTGTTTACATTTTATCTTTATCTGTTTACATTTTATCTTTATCTGTTTACATTTTATCTTTATATGTTTACATTTTATCTCTATCTGTTTACATTTTATCTCTATCTGTTTACATTTTATCTCTATCTGTTTACATTTTATCTCTATCTGTTTACATTTTATCTCTATCTGTTTACATTTTATCTCTATCTGTTTACATTTTATCTTTATCTGTTTGCATTTTATCTTTATCTGTTTACATTTTATCTCTATCTCAGTATCTGTTTACATTTTATCTTTATCTGTTTACATTTTATCTTTATCTGTTTGCATTTTATCTCTATCTGTTTACATTTTATCTTTATTGTTTACATTTATCTCTGATGTTTACATTTTATCTCTATCTGTTTACATTTTATCTTTTACATTTTATCTTTATCTGTTTACATTTTATCTTTATCTGTTTACATTTTATCTCTATCTTTTACATTTTATCTTTATCTGTTTACATTTTATCTTTATCTGTTTGCATTTTTCTTATCGTTTACATTTTATCTCTATCTGTTTACATTTTATCTTTATCTGTTTACAGTTTATCTCTATGTTTACATTTTATCTCTATCTGTTTACATTTTATCTTTTATCTTTATTGTTTACATTTTATCTTTATCTGTTTGCATTTTATCTCTATCTGTTTACATTTTATCTTTATCTGTTTGCATTTTATCTCTATCTGTTTACATTTTATCTTTATCTGTTACTTTTATCTCTATATGTTTACATTTTATATTTATCTGTTTACATTTTATCTTTATCTGTTTACATTTTATCTTATCTGTTTACATTTTATCTTTATCTGTTTATATTTATCTTTATCTGTTTACATTTTTATTTCATTTCATGTACAGGTGATGAGTGTCGCACAGAGAGGGAACTGCCTCCGTTAATTCTTGGCTCTGACTTCAAATGCAAAAACTTCTCCTTTGGTGAACACTACTTCCACCTACATGGAGGTACTGTATGGTTTTCTGATTTCTTTCTCCTTGCTTGTCTGTCTGTCTGTTATTTGTCTGTATGTCTGTCTGTCTGTCTGTCTGTCAATTTTCTGTGTCTTTTTCTGTCACTCTTGGTCACACAATTACGCAGCACAGCACAGCACAGCACAGCACAGCACAGCACAGCACAGCACAGCACAGCACAGCACAGCACAGCACAGCACAGCACAGCACAATACACTCATCGCTTTAATTGTCTAAGTATAGAGTCTTCCTAATCAAAGCATTTGACTGTGAAAGTCTGAGCTTAATAAGTTGAAATAACTTATATACATAACGTATTTGTCAGCTATTTGTATGATTTGATAAAGGTAAAAGGAAAGTTTTCATCAATCGTACATATACAGAATGTATTTGTCAGCAATTTGTATGATTTTATAAAGGTAAAAGGAAAGTTTTATCAATCATACATATACAGAATGTATTTGTCAGCAATTTGTATGATTTGATAAAGGTAAAAGGAAAGTTTTCATCAATTATATATTAGAAATACAGTGGGAAGGGACAATGTTAGCTGAAATATTGTAGCCTTAAATTTCAGCGAGAATGACTTGATTTGGTGTTTGGTATGATGCTTGCATATGATTATATAGTAGTGTGTTATAGAACAATGTGTTTTTGCAGGAATTAATTTTGACTTGGAAACAGACTTGTTGAAAGAAGCGCCACCAGAGTTTGTGGACATGTACCCTGAAATCACAGAACAAGCCACAGCTTACTTGAACAAAATCTTGGATCCTGATGCCATGGCGCAAGAACACTACAAGATTCCCTCCTATGACATCAGTGGCAAGAAGTAAGCCTCTACCTTTGTTGTTGTTTTTGTTCTTGTTCTTGTTTTGTTGTTGTTGCTGTTGTTATTGTTGTTCTTGTTGTTGTTGTTTTGTTGTTGCTGTTGTTATTGTTGTTGTTTTGTTGTTGTTGTTGCTGCTGTCATTGTTGTTGTTTTGTTATTGTTGTTGCTGTTGTTATTTTGTCTTATTTGGGTTATTGCTATAGAAATGTGTTTCTGTATAATCATCTTGCATTGCAGTGATGTTATTTTATTTTGGTTGCTGATGAGTTTTCTGTCAAGCACCAGTTGCTTCCGCTGACCATGCAAACTATTACAGAAAGGATGTTATTCATTGACATAATGCTGTTTCCGCTGATCATGTAAACTATTACAGAAAGGATGTTATTCATTTACATAATGCTGTTTCCGCTGATCATGTAAACTATTACAGAAAGGATGTTATTCATTGACATAATGCTGTTTCCGCTGATCATGTAAACTATTACAGAAAGGATGTTATTCATTTACATAATGCTGTTTCCGCTGATCATGTAAACTATTACAGAAAGGATGTTATTCATTTACATAATGCTGTTTCTGGTCTTCTTTCCTTCTTTACTGTCCACCATAATCCTCATCATAACGTCCTGTATCAAACCTTTCACTGTCCATCTACACACATGAAAGAAAACAAATAAGGAAAATAAACTTTATGGACAAACAGGCCAATTCAACAGAAAAAAAGTACAAGTAGACAGAAAACGAAAAAACAAGACCAAAAGAATATGAATTGATATATAACAATGAAATATGACCAAAAGACTATAAATTGATATGCAATTTTTAATTCGAAATAGTTTAATGATAAAATGTAGTTTGAGAATGGTCATTTATCCCCCGTAACTTAATGCTGATTATAGCAAATTTCTGTAGAGCCGAATGCAAGGTCATCTGCTGATGTGAGCTTATTGAGAAATTGACATGCTGATTTCCCTTTGAATTGATTCAGTGTCTTTATGAACGACTCTGTTCTATGATTGCCACAGATACCTGGCAGTGAAGGTGGAGTTTGAGACCTACTATGGATCCTCACCACAGAAGCCCATGTGGGTGCGAACTTTCCATGAAGAGATGGCCAAGATGAAGCCCAAGAAACTGCCCATCTCTGATATTCATCTTCATGAGCAGTTCAAGAAATACTTTGGCTACAAGAGGGCCATCAAATACAAGGTAGAAATCGCCATGAGTTTGGTAATGTTGTATGTTTATCAGTTTGTGTGGAGAACCTAGGTTTGATGGAATGTTTTCAGATTTGTGTCATGGGTTCAGATAATCTTTTTCTGGAACTATAGTCAACTGAAATGTGTTTTGAATGTTTTCATTGAAACAGATACTTGCCTATTCAGATATATACAAATATGTACATAATAGATGTACACATAAATGCATAGATGTACACATAAATGCATACATATACACACTCACACACACAAAATTCAAAGTTTAATAGATCTTAACTCCAGTTGGGGCATGGAGGATAACAGCAAATGAACAAAAGTTGGATTGAATCAATACATAACAGTCAAACAGAAAGAAATATCTGTGAAATTATCTTATGATAGGATATTCAAATGTTCAAAATATAACTATACAACTGAAGAGAATTTGCTGAGTGCTATATTTTGAGGAGTCTTTTTTTCCTGTCATATGTACACTTACACATTAAAACACTCATTTATCTGGCACACACAGTTTCAGTTTCAGTTTCACAAGATGACATCTCCTCACTTGGAATGAATTCCATATGCACTGATGCCATAGATGGCATGTGATGGAGGAGATCCAGAATGATCATGGTACAGGCCTTAAGCCTGCACATAAACCCATAAGCTGGCCAGGTCTTGAGGTCTTACCTAGCTTTTTTTTAAAATATTTTATACTAGTATTGTATATTGGTCTATCATTTAACAGTCTTGGTTACATCTAGGTGACATGTGTAACTATCTGTGTAGCTTATCTTCAAAGAAAAGAACAGATAGATAAGATATGTGTATTGATGTGTGTAGATGGTGAGGCTTACACACCATCTATACACATCTATACATACAAATATATTTAAATGTACAGATGATGATAGTATAGAAACTAGGGGTAAAGTGAAGGTATTTTTCTACATCCCACTTTTTTTTCTTCAGAGCTCTCATGCATGGTTCCATGTTCTTTAGTCTTATGTCATGATTTTCTTTGTAATACGATGGTAAGACCTATTTCTTAGGTATGAAATTAACAGACAAGTAATAGTAATACGGGTGATAATGATAATGAAAAAAGGATAGAAATTACCAAAAAAGTCAGGTACTCGGACATTTCTTCTGTACTTTGAAACAAGCTCACATACACAGACCTTGTCTGTGCTCTTGATTAAGTACACCATTGGCCGTGTCGTGTCAGCACTGAATACATGCATACTCTTTTAGCTCTTCAGATTATAGCATTGAAAATTAGAATATTCATTAACTGACTGACTTTATGCTAAAGAACATGAATAGTGTGTTATTTTTCATAAAGTGTGAAAGTGTGTATATTTGTACATCACTACACTGAATATCCTGTTGTTGTTGTTGTTGTTTTGTATGTGTATGTGTGTGTTTGTGTTTGTGTGTGTGTGTGTGTGTGTGTGTGGTGTGTGTGTGTGTTGTGTATGTGTGTGTTTGTGTGTGTGTGTGTGTGTGTGTGTATGTGCATTTTGTGTTTGTTTGTGTGTGTGTGTGTGCAGTTTGTGTGTTTGTGTGTGTTGTGTTGTGTGTGTGTGTTGTGTGTGTGTGCATTTGTGTGTGTGTGTGTGTGTGTGTGTGTGTGTGTGTGTGTGTGTGCTTTGTGTGTGTTTGTGTGTGTGAGAGAGAGAGCAAGATATGAAAGTGTCTGTACCTACTCCTTAATTTAGGGAGCATCTTTTTCATTTAATATTCAGACGTACACTGTATGAAATGTTAAGCACGTAGTGTAATGTATGTCTTGTTGTGTACATGGAGATAATGATGAAGGTTGTATGTTTTGGTCTCACTCAACACCAGCCTGATAAAGGAAAGGTGAGCTATAGTGAGGAGTGAAAACCTTTTTGAATTTTGTAGACCCAAAGGTCCTGCAGTGGCTGTCAGGAAAGACTAGTGTGAAGTGCTCTATCAGAGGCAGTTTTTTTTTTTTCTTTTCTTTTCTTTTTTTTTAGCTCGGCGTTTTCTTGGTGTGTGTGCTTTCCTTTCTTCTTAGGACTGTGCGTGAGTGTGTCTGGATCTGTTTCAGTGCCTCTGTCTTGCAGCTTCTAATGTGGTTTCTGTGACGCTGACACTGTTAATGAATAGTAGTTTGCTTTCTTTTTTGGCACAGCATTTGTAGAAGTTTTCCCTTCTGAATTCATCCAGCGTATTATCTGTTCATTTTGAGGTTAAGTTGATCTTAAGTTGGGTAAAATATCACATGCACTCCCGTACAACCCAACACTCCACTTTGGGGGAAGTTAAACTAAAGTGAGAAAACAGACTCAAGACTAAAGAATGACATTTCGCAAAGCAAATTGGACACATTTTGTCCAAGTGGAAACTACCAGTTTTGATTCCAGGAAAAGATTTTCGCTTGAGCAGCTTTATTTCTCTTTGGAAAATGTGAGGAACACTGTTGAATGCCACAAGTTCTGCTCTGACATCTTCCTCATCAGCCGCATACACTTGTATATAGATGTTACTTGCACCTACTTTTTTAGATCTGAAAATCTGTCTGCCGGTAGTTGGTGTTTAAACCAAATATGATGATTTGATCAGTGAATTCTGAATCAAAATGACTGCCAGCATTCAAACAATTACAAACCGGAAAAAAAAAGTCAGAATATATATTTTTAATGTAACAAAACAAGACAGGTGCAAAAGCTTCGCCGGCTGTATACACAATTCAACGAAGAATAAATGCACAACACTTAGCAAGAAAAAGAAAACCATTGTCTGTGTTCTGTGTGCTGTGTTTTCCCTTTATTCTTTGTTGTCTTTTACAGTTGGCCACAAAATTTGTGCCTGTCTTTTTTTGTTATATTAAATACGCATTCAGATTTTATTTTTGTGTTTTTCTGGTTTATTGTTAATTGGTGACTTTTTCGTGGTATTCCATTGAGCATGAGCACTCCTTCCGTCAGGACTTGTGCCACTGATTGTACAGTTAAAGTTGAGTCAGGTCTGTGCTGAAAGTCTGGATTGCCCGGATAGATGCCTCAGGGGTTGTACCTAGAATATAAAACTTTTGCGATAAAAATCTTTGATGAGTACACGTTTGCTTTCTCAATTTCTTTCTGTCATCTGATGATTCATTCTGCAGTTTTCTTTTCCCACCTTAGGTCTTGTTATTTAGTTGACTTGACCTTTGAGTTACAGTAAAGTTTCTGGACATGTTATCTGTATGTAAGAAATTGCTAATAGTCTCTGATTCAGCAATGGAAATAACCTGCCATGTTCATCCCCCAACCCACCCACTTACAACAAGATTTGAATAACTTTGATTGATGATTGGAGAGTGTCTGCTTTCATTGATGTATCACAGGATGTGACTTATTCTGCAGAGCAGCTTATTGTGTTGGGATGGGGTTGTTTTATTAATTGTGAAAATGGAACGGGGCTTAAACAAAGATGCGCTCTGTGGAGTGACAATTGTGATGTTCTGCAGAGGATACTGGGCATGGCAGTCAGCTCCAGAATTATGAGTGTTGGCTTTTAAGTTGCTCAGATGGTTTCAGAGTTTGGGTGTACAGATTTGCTTGGTTTGCTTTATTGCTGAGATTCTTTCTCTCTCTCTCTCCCCTTTTTTTTTTTTAAAGTTCTGTTGAGGTTTCTTTTCATCCAACGGAATATTGGCTTGAGTGATAGTTGCTTGTTCTTGTATGATTTTTGGAGTAAAACATTTCTTTTGACAGAAATAATGGCCCTATGTTTTCACACCTTTAGAATAGATACACATTTTCATGGTCCTGTGTTTTCACACCTTTAGAATAGATACACATTTTCATGGTCCTGTGTTTTCACACCTTTAGAATAGATACACATTTTCATGGCCCTGTGTTTTCACACCTTTAGAATAGATACACATTTTCATGGTCCTGTGTTTTCACACCTTTAGAATAGATACACATTTTCATGGTCCTGTGTTTTCACACCTTTAGATGTACCATTATGGTCTGTGTTTTCACCTTTAGAATAGATACACATTTTCATGGTCCTGTGTTTTCACACCTTTAGAATAGATACACATTTTCATGGTCCTGTGTTTTCAAATTTCAGATATACACATTCGGGTCTGTGTTAAATTTCAGATAGATGTACATTTTCTCTGATATTATGTTTTTAGAGTAATATGTGCTTTGCTTTTCTTGATTTTCATCTTTCATCCCATCTGTCCATTTACCCACATCCCAGTCTTATATTATTCTGACTCCTCCATGTTTGATGTCTGTCTCAGTGTCTTTTCTGATTCCTCCATGTTTGCTGTCTGTCTCAGTGTCTGTCTGTTTCTTTCTCTCTGTCTGTCTCTTGACAGAATCTATTATACTTCCTTTATTTAAAAAATGGGATGCAAAGAACTGAAACAGTTACAGAAGAATATCATTGTGTGATGCTGGCAGTAAACTATACAGTTCCATTTTAAGTAGTAGACTACAAGAATGGGTGAATGATGTCAATTTAACTGGCAAACACCAAGCAGGATTTGAAAGTGGTTATACCACTGTAGACCATATGTTCATATTGATAGCTTTCATACAGAACAAGTTCTGCTTTAACCACAAGCTGTATGTTGCTTTCATAGACTTTGAAAAAGAGTTTGACTCCTAAGAGAGGAATTTACTACGGCCTGTCCTTTAAAAAGAATGATACTACAGGCAAGCACTTTTGTTGTGTTAACAGTATGTATACCAGTGCTAAAGCAAGATTTTCAAAATGGTGTAAAACTGACAGGGTGCATCATTGTTTGCAGGGGGTGAAACAAGGGGTTAGGATTAGAAGAGGAAATATATTTTGTTCTGTGCTATCCAGTACTATGCAGCTTGAGAGAACAGTACTTACCATTGAAATTGTTATACATTCCCAACTCAGTATTGGCTGATTTTGTTGAAAGTACTGTCAGAAATGTGTCCTTTCATGACATGGTATGTGTGTGTACTTTGACTGCTTCATGAGGAGTAATAGCCTTACATGACTAAAACATCAGATTCGGAATCAGAATCTCTCTCTTTCTTCCTCCCTCCCTCCTTCCCTCTCTGTCTGAGATTGTGATGATGCCTGGAGTCTGTCTGTCGCTCCCCCTTCTCCACCACTTGCACTTTCTCCGTTTCTTCATGACCTGCCCTGCACCTCTGTCTTCTCTCTCTGTCTGTCTCTCTCTCTGTCTGTCTGTCTGTCTCTATCTGTCTGTCTGTCTCTCTCTCTCGCTCTGCCTCTCTCTCTTTTCTGTCTGTCTGTCTGTCTGTCTCTCTCATTCTCAATCATGGAAGCTGGGGATGGGGGCAGGTGAAGCTATCTTGATGTTTCTGTCAGTCTGAGATTGCAAGAGACATTGTGTTCCCCTTATCTCTGTCTTTTTATCTTCCTTCTGAGCCTTGCTTTCTATCATCTCCTGTCCCTCTACCTTTGGTCCATTCTCTTGACACGTTTGAGATTTAAAGTAAGATATTTTAAGGGGGAAAGTCTGAAGAACGGACCAGGGGAGTTTACTGACTTTGGAAATTATAGATTGATTGTGATGAAATTGTTGTCCTGCTGCTGTCTTTTTCTTTTCTTTTCTTTTCTTTATTTTATTGATTCTTTCTTTGTTTCTTTCTCTCTTTGTTTGTTTGTTTGTTTCTTTCTTTCTGTTTATTTGTTTGTTGTCATTGTCTTGTTTAGACTTTCAATGTACAAGAGGGCACAGCCAATATAGATATGATGTTGCTCATGGATGTTACATAAAATGGGTGCCCGTCTGTTATTTGCCTTCTGTCAGTCACTCTGTGTCTGCCTATGTCTGTCTGCCTTACAAAGGCTGACCTCACCCCTCTCTCTCTCTGTTCCTTTGTTCGCAATTGAAAGCTGAAATTTGATTTCACCATTTTGTTATAGTGTTTACAGATAAAACAGGTGATGTACTGTTGAATTTTGTTTTATCCAAGTATTTGTTTTTAATCCGGTTGGTAATATTTATTTTTAACCAATTGGTACTGATCTAATATTTGTTTTTATATAATTAGTACTGATCTAATTTCCTCTGTTACATTGATGGATTGTGTTTAGTGCTAGACAAATAGACCCTAAAATGTACAGAGTTTATTATGTAGTTATGATGTTTTTTCCAGTTTAGCCCATCCTATGGTGTGAATAATAAAAAGGACATACTCAATTTTGACTCATTGTGAGTCCTTTCAATAATGTATATTCAAGGAGTTTATCATTACCTGATTACCTGTAGTTAGTTATTCAAAGGTTTAACAAGCATGCATTTATATATAGTATTTAGATGCTTTGATCTTCTTCTTTTTCAACATTTTCTTTTTTGTATGTGGAAAGAAAAAATCTCTTGTTTTTTATCTTCTGACGTGTTTGCTCTTTGTCTCCTTTTTCTTTCTTTGTGCAACAAAGAAACTCTGTGTTGAAAGATATGTTCAAATAGTGATTCCTTTTGTGTGTGTGTGTGTGTGTGTGTGTGTGTGTGTGTGTGGTGTGTGTGTGTGTGTGTGTGTGTGTGTGTGTGTGTGTGTGTATGCATGTGTTTGTGTGTGTGTGTGTCTTTCTCTGTGTGTGTGTGTGTGTGTGTGTGTGTGTGTGTGTGTGTGTTGTGTGTGTGTGTGTGTATGCATGTGTTCGTGTGTGTGTGTCTTCTTTGTGTGTGTGTGTGTGTGTGTGTGTGTGTGTGTGTGTGTGTGTGTGTGTGTGTGGTCATTTTCTTTTTTTTTTCTTTTTTTTTGTGGGTGTTTTTGTCATTGTTGTTGTTCTTGTACTTCTTTATCATCTTCTTCTTTTTTTTTCCCCCTTTTCTCTTCTTTCTTCTTTTTTTTGTTTACTGCTCTGCTTGCTGTCAACTTTAACCGTTCTCTTCTGGAGTTGTGGTAGTGCTTAATGTAGAATCTGTGTTCTTTGTCACTTGTAGCTGAAGATTTTGCCAGTGGACAGGGTTTTACAAAGATGTGATGAATCCCTTTGAGGAGGAAAGAAAAGATTCCATTTTGTCTTTCAGTATTTCTGCATTTTTAAAAGAAATAGATTATCAGAATTATGTCAAAGATAATTACTAACTTAGAATGCTTTTGGCCAGTATTTTCAAGTGATTCTGTCAACAGCCGTTACGGTTTTGCTCCGTATTATCATTTTTGTGTTTCCTTCTTTCTATCACCATCATAAGACAAGAACAAAAAGTAGGCACAGTATATACATATGTGACCTCCCAGCACGAAATCAGTCTTAACTAGCATTTTGGGTATTTTGAGATATACATATCACTGGAAAGTGTACATTCTGCTGATTATTTTGGTACTTGAATAAAGCTTATTACTCAGAAAAATGTAGACGTTATGTATGTTTAAAGTCATCAAGTTGTATGAAGGCCATTTTGAGAAAACGGCCTCTAAAGTTTTTGTGTGCTCTCCTACACATTTTCCTTAAATTTCTTTCTGAAGTGGCTTTGACCCGGTTTGTTTCTAATTTTAATTGTCATTATCCAAAAGGTGCGCCAAAGAGATTTCTGTTTCATGTGGGGATTCTGTACAGGTTACAGTTCACAATAATAGCCAAAAATAGGTACTCTTGGTAAGAAATTGCGTTCTTTCTGCATCATCAGTGCATTAAAAAATACCATTTTAAATTGATTTATGATATTTTTTTCAAGAAAAAAATTCTGTGTGGGATAGATTATAGTCCACAGAAATCAATTTTGAGAAAAAGTCAAAATGCCCCAGATAGACCCTCAGTCACCTTTTCAGCTCCTAGTGCTGTTCAACTGACTGCGAGTTAAGACTGAATTGGTGGTGGGAGGTCTCACACACACACACACACACACACACACACACACACACACACACACACACACACACACACACACACACACACACACACACACACAACAAACACACACACACACACACACACACACACAAACTCAACAACACAATATATATATATATATATGTATATATATATATATATATTCTGGTAAACAAGGTAAACAGCTTAGCTATTTTTCAAGTCTTTAGCATTATATAGAAAAATTATTCTATATATAAGTATTGCTTGCTCAAGTTTGTAGGCCTTGACAGAATACTCAGCACTCATCTTTAATGCAAAACAAGTTTGAACAGATGTGTCATTGCATGTGCTTTTTATGAATAAGCCAGTGGTCATACTTTTGAGCTATGCTGGGAAAATCTACCTGACCCTAATGCGAAAATATTGATTTTGATATTTTTTCTCATTTGAATTATTCAATTCGGTTCAGTTGGTGTTGTTATAGCCCCACTGAGGTCCATATCAAAGTTGTCGTGATATGAATTCTGCAAACTCGTCTTGTAAATATTGAAATACAATATTCATTTGTAATAATGTAACAATTTAAATTGCCCCTTCTTTTTGTAGGAAATGGTACAAATGTCTCAATATTGCCAAATTTTAAAGCAGATTTTGCGAAAATTGAGTTTTGATGACCCAACAACACAAATGTATATATCTCAGGAACTATAAAGGATAAGTGATTTGAAAGGGGGGGGGGGGGGTGTTTGTTTGTTTGTGTGTGTGTGTGTTTGTTTGTTGCATTTATGTTTAGCATTTTGTTATCTGAGTGAACAAATAAAACTTCATCAGTATTGTAAAACATCCATGGTTTTCCCACACAGTGTCACAAATTGTTGCTTATAGTTAGAACTCATAGACTGCTAGTTTCTTTACTTTGTTTGTCTAGTATCTTTTTACTGGTGAAAGAGATTCAGAGTGGTTGTTCAGAGGCTAGTTAGCTGCTGACAGTATTCTCTCTGTGAAGCAGAATCTGATCTTTCTTTGTCTCTAATTCTGTTTGTATGAAATTTCTGTCTGTCTGTCCTCTACCTCTCTTTGTCTGCTTCATTCAGTCTCTTTTTCTGCCTTTGTCTTGACCGTTTTTCACCTTTTTCTGTCATCTGAAAAGTAGAGAAATGCAGAAGTGAAAGTAATGCATATGACTTTAGGTGTTACGTGTCTTTTTAGATTAAGACCTTGTAATATCTTTTGAGATGTGTAACACTTGTCGTTTTCGATTTAGACCTCATGATATCTCTTTAGGTGCGTAACTTTTTTAAAATATTTTTTTTATATATATATTTTTTTTATAGATTTAGACCTTTCTAGATGCATAACTCAGCTTAGCTTAAGGATAACATCATTTACTTTCAAACATAGCATTATTTAACAAACAACTCAACTTAGCTTGAGGATAACATCATTTACTTTCAAACATAGCATTTTTTAACAAACTCTAGCATTTTATTATGAGTAAACTGTGAATCATTGTTGGAACGCAAGTGAATGTGACTCAGTGCCTAGATTTGATTTTATCAAGATTTTGCTCTATATAAATATTGTAATTATTATTATTATTATTACTCAGAAGAGAAAGGGAGATAATGCCTGCATTGTTCATGTGACTGGATCTTTGTATGTCTTTCTCTTTTTTCTTTTCTTAATCCCTTCTTCTCTGCCATCTCCCTCCTGCCCACCCCCTCTGGCTTCCTTTTTTCCCATCCTTCCCTATTTTCTGACTGTTCATCTATTTGCATATTCCAAATCAAACAGTTATTCTTTTTATATATCACATTATGTCTATCCTGATATGAAATTTGTCTCTTTCATGTTTATGCTAGTTGTTTATATTGTTCCTTCGTTCTGTTATGCATAGCTTACATTTGCCTAACGGATAATTAGTTAAAGAAATATTTAACTGTGATTAATTGTGATAAGTAAATGTCTTACATGTTTCAATATATCATCCAGGATCATGAAATGAATGCACCTTCCATATATTATGCATTTTTCTCTGTTGTAATGAAATAAACATTTTTGATTTTTTTAAGCTTTTCTGTTGTCTGTCTGTCTGCTGTCTGTCTATCTGTTAGTTTGTCTGTTTATTTGTATGTTTGTATGTACACTTGTTTTGTAATAGCATTGTTTTCAATAAATATCATTTTGTGTATAAAATTAAGTGAGGTCTGGAGACAGGGATGGGGAATGTGAGAATACACCTGAAGGTGATTTTCTTCATTGTTTTTATTTTGTTCTGGTTTTGTTTGTTTGTTTGTTTGTTTGTTGTTTAAGAGTTTTTTTTAAATGCGTGTCTGTACTTAGTTTTTCTCACACTGTATAGATAGCATGTTGCTGCAGAGTCTGCGCAGTCCAGTTTTGATGGGTGTATATGCTGGGTGTTTTCATGTTTTACCTGTCACTGGACATTGACATGGTTGACACAAGTTACAGGATCCTTAAGTGCATATTTGTTGTTCTGTGTGCATATACCCACAAAGGGGGTTTCGATACTAGCACCCCCTGTTGGGTTGCCGGAGGGCTCTTTCAGTATAAACAGTATCCCCACCTTCTGGAAATTCTGTGCTAGAAATGTCCTCTTTTCTGTCACTCACTTTGTTTCTGCCTTGTTGCCTTGCTTTCTGTCATTTCTACTTATTTTCTGCCTTAATAGTCCATTCACCTGTATTTTTTCGATAGTCTTATGTACGTTTTCTTCAGATTAATAATTGGGTACATGTATTGAGTGCATTTTTGGCTCTAAGGAGGTGAGATATGCAGAGGCAATTTTAGGTAATTTATGCCTGTTTTTATATGTTTTGGTGTCCTTATGTATGCTTACATTTGTATTCAGGTGTGTTTTTTAAATCTCCCCTGTGCGATAAATCGGACGGAATGGTCCTACGCCGGGGGGCATGTCCTTAGATTATGTGCGCGAATGCATTGATATATATATTTAATTTTCTTTTCTTTCTTTTTTCCTGTTGAAGTTTTGTGTGTTTTGAAGCGCTTATAGCCCTGATATGGCTCTGCGCAGTCGGCTGGGCTTTAAACAACAATAAAAGAAAAGAAAGATACTAGCAGGTCTGCACACATGTTGCCCGGGGAGGTCACAAAAATCTCCACCCTTTACCCGCCAGGTGGGAGGCACCCAGGCAGGGTCGAACCCCAGACCTTGTGTTTGGAAGTCTGATGTCTTAGTCATTTGACTATTGCACCCATCATGAGGGTTGTTGAAAGTTGTCTTTTCACCAGCAAAAGTTGTGAAAAACAAAAACAGCTACAGGATTCTGTAGAAAATCAAACTGATGATGTTGTTTGTGACTGTTCTGATGTTCTGCTTTGTGGATTATGCATGTAGATTTGTTGGAATAATAGACAGAGAGTGGGAAGAGGGCAGTTATTACTTCTTGGTTGAAGACATTGTTTCATGTTGTTGTGAATTCATGTAGTAATAGTAGTTCTTAGTAGTGTAAGTATTATTAATGGAAAGATATGTAAGTTTTTAATATAATGCTGATACACTTCAAATCACTGAATGTTAATTGGTCATTGTCCTTGTCTACGGAAATAGAAAAAAATCACCCACACACAACCAATCATATAATGTGTTGAATCATATTGTTTAGACCATAAGTGTACTTGTTTCAAGAGTCAGTGTGAATTTTTTTCATTGATTGATGATATCAAGGCCATCTAAGTGAACAGAACTTTACTATAATACATCAGTAGTATGGTATGATTATGATGAGAAATGAATTGTTGTCATCATATGTTAGCAATATTTAGACTACATACAACACAAAATATCAAACAAATAATCTATTTTTGTACAGTATGGCAATTTTGTTTTCTTTTTCTTTTTACAGGCATTAACCTTAAACCATTCCTCAGTGATAAACTTATGTGAATATAACTTTATTTTCATTTTAATACCAAATTCCAGACCCCGGCAAACGGACTTAAGGCAGCAGCTCAGCGTGGTCTGGTGGCCATGTTTCAAGCCCTGTGTCGCAAAATGCCAGGATCTCGGCTGGGTAAGCAGGACGACCAGGGCATGTCCCTGCTTCATCACGCGGCCATGAACAATCGTCCACAGCTGATCGCCCTCCTGCTGATCCAGTCCATGGACGTCAACGTGCGTCGCAACAACATCCTGTCCACAGGTGAGTGTGTGGTGTCGTACACACTTTTGTTATTTGTGTTGTTTGTAATGTCACTGTTTGATTACAGATGTCCTTGTTTTATATGTGTTTGACTGTGCACTGATTAACTTGACTGTCAGAAATGCACGCATGTGTTTGTGTGTGAGGAAGTGTGTGCGTTTGTGTAGGTGTGTGTGTGTGTGTTGTGTGTGTGTGTGTGTGTGTGTGTGTGTGTGTCATGTGTGGTGTGTGTGTGTTGAATATGTGTGTGTGTTAATGTGTTGTTGTGTGTATATGTGTGTGCATCATAAATTATGTGTGAAGTTTGGATGAAATCCCAAGCTTCCATCCCCCACACCACCCCAACATCTTCCTTGCATGTGTGACTTCAAAAATAATGGTTTTGCATATGATCAGTTTTAACCTGTCACTCTCTTTCTGTGGCCCACTTACTGCTCGTGTTTGTGTGCCTGTTACCCCGCACTTTTTTAACCCTTTGACTCCCGCACCCTATCTACCAACTACAAAAACTTAACCCTTTGATTCCCTCACCCTATCCACCAGCTTCCTGCAGGAAGCTGATGGATAGGGTGAGGGAATCAAAGGGTTAAGTTTTTGCTTTGCTAACATGGTTGGCAATGCAGGATGCTGTTGACCGGAGTGCAGGAGTGAAAAGGTTAAACAGGCTTGACAACATGTTCAGCAGACTGATTGCAGTCACTGCTGTTTCTCAGCCAGTAAAGATGGGGGGTATTCAGTAACCAAAAAGATGAATGCTTAAAGTACATCATTCAGTTCATGCAGATGTAAACAGTTTTCTATACATATTTGTGCGTTCCTGTTCAAGATTCAACTACACAACCAACCAACCAGTCTTCGGAACAAGGTAAAATATTAACAGTGTTGCATTTCACACACTGGATGAAAACTAAATAATGCCAGATTAACAAAGGATCCAATTGGTGCAGGAGGTTAACTGGATAGTTATGATAAATTTTCTAAAAAAAACTTGAACTGACAATAAATAAAATGCACTGCCCACGTGGCATGGAAGCAACAGGAGTGTATGAAAAGGTCATGAATATGCCAACACTCCACCACAAAATGTGTAATGAAACAAAAGTGTTGAACATCCTCACAAATTATGATATTGAAAAGAGGGCTCCGCACTAACTAAGATTTTTTTCAAAAAATGTCAGAATTACTTGACATACGGCGGTTTGTGAGTTGAGAGAGAGAAAAAAAACGTTTATGTACACTGGGAAAAATGTAAGATAAATAACAAAGTAAAAATAAAGAAAATGATAATGATTCCAGATTGGTGTATATTACAGAGGCTTAGTAATGAATGTTACGTTATTGAAATGAGTATAGTCGAAGCTCATAAATGTAGCATTTGTATCAAAAATAACATGCAGTTGATCAGAATCTTTGGTATTGCATATATATGCACAGCCTTTGAACTGATCTACAAAACTTTATGCAACAGAAATGCCAGAAGCATTCCAGACTGCTATTTAATGCAAAGTTAGCTGTAGACTATTCAGAGATCATTACAAGATTACAGATGAAATTTTTAATATCATTATTTTAGTTGCAAAAGTATCTGTATCTGTAAATCATATTTTGATAAATTGAAACCGTCACAGAAATAATTCTATTGTATGAAAGAAGAATTCATCCTCAAACAAGATATGGCATACAATGACTTTTCATATATGGAGATTCCATGAAAACTTAGTGGCGTGTTATATAGACTAAAGCACTCTGAAAGAAGAACCGGGATCTGTTCTGCAACAAATCCCATATAGGAAATGTGTGTTTTGCTGTATCTTTGTGGCTTGGGTGGGATGGGAATGCATGAGTATGTGTTTATGTTTGTGTGTGTGTAGGAAATGGGGTTGTGTGTTTGTTTGTTGGAGATGGGGTTGTGTGCTTAAGTGATGGGTGATTGTTGTTGTTGTTGTTGTTGTGTGAGGGGGATGTATAATATGTTTTAATATATCTTGTTTTCATGGCATCTTTATAGGAAAATGAGTAAAAGTACATTTTTAAAAAAAAAAATCTGTAGTCCCAAGCACTTAGCCATCTGTATCAATTTTTTTTTGAAAGTATAGACTTCTGGGTTTACTGCCTCAGCCAATTTTATTAATTGGAGGTTGGACACTGTTTTAAAAAAGTAATTTCTTTATGTCAGATTGTGAATCATTCCTGCATTTAGTTTTGTGTGTTGTACACAAACAAATGCTGCATGAACTATACGAAGATGATGATGACATGAAAATGTGGTTACAGTTATAAAGGTGTAGTTATCAAAGAAGGCGTAATCTGAGTACAATAGTCCTTGAATAATTCACAGCAAACTAATTATATTTATACGTTGATTTTGTGTAGTATGTATATTGAAGGGGATAAACATGTGAATGTTAATATTTTTGCTTATAATATTAACATTTCCCTTTCTGGCTATTGACGGTGTAAACATTTACACCAAAGCATCACTAAAACACGTGATGCTGTTTTCCTGTTGGATATGTATTTGATCATGCCATACTTGTACAGAAAGATAAAATGTGTTTTCATATTGGCTAAGAACAAGATGGTGAGAGATATTAATTATGAAAATAATAAATGAAATGAAAAGTTTGAAACATTTAGTCATGCAGACAATCATTTTTCTGTTTGTTTGTTGTACAAGAGGTGTAACATGGGGAAAAGTGTCTGCAGTGATGTATTAATCATGGCAACTGAAGATGCTTGATTCAGATGATTACATCGTTGTACAGAGGTTTTGAAATGATGAGGAATTTGCACTGATTATTCTTCTTCCTTCTCATATTAGACATAATGAGCTGTAGAGTTCTGTTTGAAATATAGATCCTCCTCAACAGTAGAAGCAGTGGTTACATTTCAGTCATACTATCAGACATTTGATAAGTAACAGAACAATGTGTTTATAGTGAACCAACGGACTGGTAAGATTTAATGTTGTACTCTTAAACTTTCATTGTTTCGTAGTTGTCAGTTACAAATGTCCATTTTGTTTTTGCTTTCACAAAGTTTGTAGGTATTACAGCAGAGTAAATTCTTGTCAGTGTTAGTAAATGTGATTCAAATCAGTATGCATCTTGTAGCTAACGTTTATAGAGTTAAGAATTTGAATGATACATTAGTATGAAATAAACTTTGCTGTCAGTATTATGGACAGAGCTGTTAAATTATTATTATGGGACATAATTTCTTAGTGATTTTCTCAGTACAGAAATATAGTTATATTTGCCAAGTGCTTCAAGTAGCTAACATTAATGAAACTTTGCATACTCAAAAATTCTAATGGAAACAGTTTATGGTGTTTTTTTTTTACTTGTGTTAAGTAATTCTAGAACAAGAGTGATTTCAGAAAATAGAAAGGAAACAAAGGTACTGTACTCACCAGATGTTCTGTGTCTTTTATGCATTAGATGTACATGCTACATTTTAGTTTTGGTTGTATGTACTTTTGATTAGATTATTTGTTTGAATTCATGTATTAAGTGTGTATTCCAAAAGTCTGTTTTTTTTTAAAGAATGAATTGGTTGAAATCACTGGCCCTTCTTTCCTTTTAACAGACATTGAAAAACAAATATTTGCCAGAATTGAGAAAACATCAGTGTCTCAGATTTGTCTTTTTGACCGTTGGTTGACTAAACAGCAGTTTGTATTAACTTTTTATGTGAATACATTACTTTCAGAAATATAATGTGTTGTTAACAATGGCTGTGCTACCTGTTTTCTGTGACTGAACTTATTGTTTGTTGTTCTGTACTACTCAAAAATAAATCCAGAAAAAAGCATGCTATTCATTTTATTCTAGTTTTCATTGCTCACTGAAGGTTAACTCTCTTTACTGTTTATGAAAATGCAAGAAACGTAAGACTAGTTGAATTGTCCTGTGTTTGGAAATGTGTTCTTTTTGGTTTAGAAACTTTACATTCATTAATTTCTCTTTTTAAACTGCCTTGATGATGCTGGTATAACGGCTATATACTGTAAAAGTTAATATGTTACCTTGGATATTTGTCGCTGTTTGTTAAACAAGTTAAACCAGAAATTTCTTTGAGAGATCAAAAGAGCATATGGTCAAAGGACATGAAATGTAGTGACAGTACCAAATGTAGCATGAAAAATCCCTGTCAGCGTTTGCTGAAGTATTTCATATTCAGCAATCATACAAACAGGGAGAATTATTGTTTCTGGAAAACAGGGCTTAAAACGTTCCGCGTCTGGGTGGAATTCCGCGATTTCGGTTTGTCAAAAAACAAAAAACAAACAAAAACAAAAAAAAAACAAACAAAAAATACCGAAAGGAGCAAGGCATCCGTGATCGGCTTGCAGGCGTTCATAGCAACGGCGCGCAAGTTATGGCCCTGGACTCCCCTAGTTTCAGTGGTTTTTTTCCTCCTCCTGTTTTAAGCCCTGAAAACAGAAAACAAATATTTTGGTGTCATGCCCTTATGCTCATGGACAGATGATATTCTGTAAGGACTGTGATGCTGCTGTACTGTTCAAAAGAAACGAGATTCAAAATTATTCGTGAATGCATTCATATCTTCACAAAAAGTTATTACATATGAGGACTTGACCTTACTTCTGTTATCTGTATATTTTGTACACATCATTCTCCAATCATAGAAAAAGGAAAATAATATCAGATTGAGCTTGTGTGCGTGCGTGCGTGCGTGGTTGTGTGTTGTGTGTGTTGTGTGTGGTGTGTGTGTGTGTGTGTGTGTGTGTGTGTGTGTGTGTGTGTGTGTGTGTGTGTGTGTGTGAGAGAGAGAGACAGTCTGCTGGTTTGCCTTTTTATGAACGGAATACGGTGATAAATGTTCCAGTTCATTAGAACTGGTCTTTACCAGAACAATTTACATTGTAGTTTGGCACAGAACATTGTCGTAATCTCCACATCTTGTTGCCTGTTGACAATGAACAAGGGCAATGTGAAGGTCGTTTTGACTCCTGAAAGTGCTAAACATGAAGGGGATCATTTTGAGGGATACCATCCAGAACGGTGTATATTCCAGTTTGGTTAGTAATCCTCAGTTTTGATCATGCTTAAACATTGTTGTTTACCCAATTTTTAACCCTTTGACTCCTGTACCTTGTCCACCAACTGCAAAAACTTCATCCTTTAACTCCCTCACCCTATCCACCAGGAGTCAAAGGAAAAAGTTGCTTTGCTGGAATGGTTGACAGTGCAGGATGCTGGTGAACGAGGTGTGGGAGTCAAAGGGTTAATTATCACACATTATTATAGTTTTATCAGAGCGGCAGAATATGATCCATGCTTATTTTATAGATGTGGCCACAAGTTGTTGTCATGCAAACCGTTCTTCAGGATCATTAAACCTTCATTTGATATTGTTTCTGTTATTACATATTAGTACTGCACAAAAGCACAGAATGATTTTTTATTCAGAATGTGACATTATCTGTTCCAATGGACCACTATGTGATCAGTATTTTGATTCAGCACTGGTGATGGTATTTTAAAAACAATCACTTTCTTCAATCTCCCTTCAGAAAAAAATGATAAAAAAAAAAAGGGAAAGGAGATTGGTTTTGGACTTGTTCATTTCCGTTTCTTTCATTAGATGTTTTAGTCTTTCACATTAATTTGTATGTAAGAGTCAGTTTGTACCTAGCATGATACACTGATTAGATGTTTGGCATAATTATGCCATCCTGACTGTGTACACAGCATCCATATTCTGGTATCATTTATCACAGTCTCATGTTCTGACACTATTTATCAGCATGTTTTATGACATTCCTATGTTGTGACTTTATTTATCCACTTGTTTTATCACATTCCCATGTTGTAACATTGTTTATCAGCAAAAAATTTATCACACTCTCATGTTCCGTCATCATTTATCAGCACGTTTAACACATTTAAAATATTCCATGTCATCTGTAACATTCAGTATCTGTATTTGTTCATATGCATGATTATACTATTTTAATTTCTTTTACTGTACATAATTGTGACCTTTTTTTAATCAGCATTTTACATGTATTGCATTGGACTGTTTATCTTTATGTATTGTGTCTATGAAATTGGATCATGTAACCTTTTTGCAGCACTCATACTCATTTCCCAGCATGCAACACATCTTTGTTTGATGTTATTATTGTAATATTCTAACATGTTTTCCTCATTTAAAATCTGACACATTTACCAGCATGCAACACATCTTTGTTTGATGTTATTATTTTAATATTCTAACATGTTTCTCATTTAAAATCTGACACATTTTACCAGCATGCAACACATCTTGTTTGATGTTATAATTGTAATATTCAACATGTTTTCCTCATTTAAATCTGACACATTTTACCGCATGCAACACATCTTTGTTTGATGTTATTATTGTATATTCTAACATGTTTTCTCATTTAAAATCTGACACATTTTACCAGCATGCAACACATCTTGTTTGATGTTATTATTGTAATATTTAACATGTTTCCTCATTTAAAATCTGACACATTTTACCAGCATGCAACACATCTTTGTTTGATGTTATTATTGTAATATTCTAACATGTTTTCCTCATTTAAAATCTGACACATTTTACCAGCATGCTGCACATAATGTTATTTGATGTCTTTGTCATAATATTCTAACATGTTTACATAACTCAGATTGTGACCATTTCGCCAACATTACGTGTGGTGGTGTTTCACATTGTCATGTGTCCAGCACCCTGTGTGTGACATAATTGACCTTAACCTTGACACCTGACACATGACTTGTTTATTCTAACGTATCATGGCAACCAGAGGATTCAGGTAGAGAGCAGCAGGGGGCAGCCCGCCTTCATTCAGCTCACTCTACTGCTTGAGATGTGTAAATATCCCACTGCGCCTCCATCCGCTGGTCTGCTGTGTGTTTCAGCTGTTCTGTTTAACCCACCTTGGTTCTTCACCTGTATATACGCTTTCTTGAGTTGACAAACACTATGGGAGCTGGTGTTGCAGTTCTGGCAATACTATGGTACCTACGGCAGATGGTAGTCTTAACAGGGTACTGCTTGTCTGGTCTTGAAACCTGCCTCAGTTTGGGTTATTTTAAAAGAGGCATTTATAGTGCAGATATGGTGTTTATGCACTACATTCTACTTTCAGAGCATAGGTGGAATGTTTTTGAACTGATATATTTCAAGCATAATCGCACATAGGTGGAATGTTTCTGAACTGATTTATTTAAAGCATAATCCCTGCAGATTAACAGAACTTTCACTAGTTTCAGGCACATAACTTTTTTTGCTTGGTATTCTGTCTGCATACTCGTGTCTTCCGTGGGCATGCATGATGCGTGTTTTTGTGTTTCCATATGCCAACACTGGCATGGGTTATAGGCTCTTTAACATACACATTTGACATTCTGTGTGGATACATACACAAAGGGGTCCAGGCTCTGGCAGGTCTGCACATCTGTCTGCCTTGAACAACTTTACCGTCCAGGCCATAAACCCACATAGGTTCAAATCCAGATCTTTGGAGTGGAAGTCCAGAGACCCGACCATTCAATATCACATCTGTCACTTTGATTGCGTTGGATCAATTGCTTGAACCAAAATCTTGGACTAAGTGTATTGTCTCATCCAGAGGACTAATATGAATATGTGACAAATAACATTCACAATGTGTTCTTTAAGCCTTTAACCCACATCCTGTCCATATAGTCTCGTTTTTGACCCCCAGATGGCTCTTATGTTAACAGAAGATTGGACTAAGTATATTATCTCATTGAGAGGACTGTA
>CM060309.1:6584486-6596986 GCA_030674185.1 Monoplex corrugatus | reverse complement strand
GTGTGTTGTGTGTGTGTGTGTGTGTGTGTGTATGTGTGTGTGTGTATGTGCGTGTGTGTGTGTGTGGTGTGTGTGTGTGTGTGGTGCGTGTGGTGTGTGGTGCGTGCGTGTGTGTGTGTGTGTGTGTGTGTGCGTGCGCGTGTACGCTCGTGTGCGTGTGCGTGTGTGTGTGTGCACATGCAGTATGTGTAATTACTAGAAAGGTAACTTTGAGATATAAGAGTGGAGTCATTTAGGCATGATTTCCTCCCTTAACTGTGTTTGAAACAAAGTTTGGTGCCAGAATCACATGATGTTGTGAGATCAGTTTGTAGTCCTCTCCAGAGCAGTTGTCAAGATGTTGTCATGAAGGTTGCAGCATTTGGCACACACTTTTTGTATCAAAGACGCTGTTGATCAGATCCTGCAGGCAGATTCTGAAGAAATACTTATCCTGTATGATCCTGTGTAAATATTCCTGTGTTTATTTTCATTCTCATGTACAAGAAGAGCACATTATGTGTGAATGTGGACTCAGCAAAAAAGAGAACTTATCCCCCTTTAGTGCCCTTTTCCCTTTGCCTCAACTTTCAAGTGCAACTCATTACCAGCTTGAAGGTAAAAAATAGTAATAAAGTCTAGATGTGACTATTTTCAAATCTGTTATTCTTTTCTTTATAGTATTTGCTGTTGTTGTTGTTGTTGTCGTCACTGTTTGTTGTTTGTTGTTGTTGATGATTTTTTTTAGAATGTTTTAAATATCACACAATCTTCTGCAATTCCAGGAGAGATTGTAGCCAAAAACTATTTGCTTCAGTAAATTTAAAAGATGCTTTGTTGTTTGTTTTCATTCGTCTTCTGAATACTATAAGGTTGGTCGTGTCTAGTAAAGTCTGTGACAGAGGAATGCTTATAAGACTTATCCACTCTGTCCCAACATGACAGGTATCCTTTCATGACAGGAACCATATTAAGCCTGGACACACATTCTAAACACCAGCGTATCTGTAAATGACCAGCCAACCAAAAGATTGAAATGATTAACCAGCCAAAAGACAAATCAAAATGAAAGTGTGTGGAATGGTTGCAGACATGCTATGTGACAGCAGCATGGGCAAGAAGGACAGTGCCGTCAAGTGTCTGGAAGTCTTGTCCACCTGTAAACCTGACCACTGGAAAGCCATCTTGGATGCAGGTATGCTTGTTGATGAATTCCAACTCCACCCCACGCCCCCTCCTTTAGACTTTATCAAAATTAAATAAGGACAGGTGAGCAGATGTGCTGATTGTGTGGCTGATTATAAGCTGATATCTATTTCCTTAACTCGGACTTAAACAGTTACAACCAAAAATAAAGCTTTTCCCCAATCTTGCAGAAGTTACGCTCTCTATAATTTTCCATTGCTTTTATTCTTTCTCCCCATTTATAGCCGTGTGCTGTGGTGTGTGTGTGTGCGCGTGCTGTGGTGTGTGTTGTGTGTGTGTGTGTGTGTGTGGTGTTGTGGTGTGTGTGTGCTGCGGTGTGCGTGCGTGCGTGTGTGTGTGTGTCTGTTTCATCGCTTAGATTTGATTTTATCAAGATTTTGCGCTATATAAATATTGTAATTATTATTATTATTATTATGAAGACAGCAGATGATAGTAAGCATAAAACTGAACTGTGTCATTGTACTTGTTACAGTCATTTTGTCGGTTTAGACTGACAGGTCACACCAGTGTTTCTCTCAGTTCTCCAGTTTTGTTTTGCATGTTTTGAGTGTCCTGTTCTGTGTAGACTTTGCAGTGCATGAACTATGCACATGTTTATTGTAGCACCTTTTTTGCCATGTTGTTGATGTGGTAGCCAAGTGGTCAGGACATCAGCTTTGCAGTCAGAAGATGTGGGTTCAACCCAGGATGGGTAACACCTGATGAGTAAAAAGATGGATATGTGTCCAGTCTCCAGGTAGAGCTTATGCGTAGATTTGCTAGTGCCTGAATTTTGTTTTTGATGTATACATACAGAACATGACTCCTAACAAACCTGTCCAAAAGCGCAACAACTCTAAGTCCTATAAAGTGAACTACCTTTGACTACTACTTGTCCAGAAGCTTCCAGCAGAAAGCTGGTGGAGAAAGGGGTAGAGGAGACAAAGGGTTTAAGTTTTTGCTTTGCTTGTCACTGATTGATTGGATGCAAGATGTTTAATGGATAGGATGAGGGAGTCCAAAGAGGTTAAAGATCCTTTAAGCCATGTCAGAGTGAGTTATGGAGCGTGAAAATACCCAGCGTGTGCACTTTATTTCCCTTCCACCAGCTGTGATCTGTACTGGCTTTTAGCCTCTGCCTTGGCCCCACTTGTGTCACGGAAAGTGGGAGGGAGCTTGTTGCTTAGGCAACAGCAGTTCCTTATGTTACTAGGCCCAGGCTTGTGCCCAGGAGACATCTGTACAATGGTGCAATCCTGTTGGCCTTATGGACTGAAGGAAGCCAATCATGATACAGAAATAATTTTATTGATGTTTTTTTTTTTGTTACAAGGGTTTTGTTGTTTAGCTAATGCTCTCTATAATTTTCCATTGCTTTTATTCTTTCTCCCCATTTATAGCCGTTGTGTGTTGTGTGTGTGTGTGTGTGTGTTGTGTGTGGTTGTTGTGTGTGTGTGTGCTGTGCTGTGTGCGTGCGTGCGTGCGTGTGTCGTGTGTGGTCTGTTCAGCGCTTAGATTTGATTTTATCAAGATTTTGCGCTAAATAAATATTGTAATTATTAAATTATTAATGCTGTTGATATCAATATAGAATTGATGGTGATAAGAATGTGAATGATTCAGGGGCTGTGCCTGCTCTGGTGGCCCTGATGAAGCTGGACAATGAGGAGATCCAGTCTGTAGCAGCATCAGTTCTATGCAACATCTCGGAGAATGATGACATCCGTCATGCCCTGACAGCAGCACAGGCAGGTCCCATCCTTATCCAGCTGCTGGCGTCCTGTGTGGATGATATCCAGTCACGCGCCGCCATTATCCTCTCTGACCTGGCCTGTGTTGATGGCAATCAGGTACTGTCCATGTTTAACTTCTACATCTTTCACCATAAAAAAAATACGTATTTGTACCAGATTCCTGAAAACTGCCCAAGAAAATAAAGTCAAAGTATGGTTGCTGGTCTTCAGGCTTTTGAAAACAGAAAAAAATAATTTAAAGTTCGTTTTTTTTAATTCTTTTTCTCACACTGGACCAAGCAGCAGGGAAGTTTCAGTATTTTTCTCCTAATTTTTGTATCTGGTGTGGTGCGTTTGTAATCTTACGCATGACAAAGGACAGTTGGCCGAAAATTTGCGCCTGTCTTGTCTTGTTGTATTAAATACACGTTCTTATTCTCTTTTCGTGTTTTTCTGGTTCCTGTTTGCTTGAGCGTGAGCAGTCACACTTGTTTTGAATTCAGCTTTTTAAAGCCAAAAATCTTATTTGTTTTCCCTCAAGATTTCAATATGATGGCCATGTAAATGTAAAATTCTTTTTTTTTTCCCTTTTTCAGGGAAAGAAACGTGAAGGTTTATATCATACAGATTGTTTTATTCTTCCATCTTCGGTAAATAGTCTTTCCAAGTACTTAAATTCTGTACTGAGTTTGGTGAAGTTTTGCCCTTTGTTAAGCAACTTGTATTCTGATGTCCACAGAAAACGATAGATGCAGGATATACATTCACAATGTACAACTTGTATTCTGATGTCCACAGAAAACGATAGATGCAGGATATACATTCACAATGTACAACTTGTATTCAACAGGAGATGATTGCCAGCAGTGGTGGTGTAGAACCACTTGTCAATTTACTGGACTCTGAACTGGAAGATGTGTTGGTCAATGCTGTCAACGCCATCCGTGTTCTGTGCTCTGGTAGCCATGTCAACCAGACTGCCGCTGCTGCCAGTGGAGCTTTGGAGCCTCTTGTAGAGTTTCTTACTGTTGCTTCAGGTAGCGTGACAGTGCATGTGTGTGTGTACGTTGGTGTGCTTGTGCGTGTGTGTGTGAACGTTTATGTGCATGCATACATGAATGTTTGAATGTGAATATGAACATGTGTGTGTGTGTGTGTGTGTGTGTGTGTGTGTGTGTGTGTGTGTGTGTGTGTGTGTGTGTTCGTTGTTGCTGTGTCGTTTGTTCTGTTGTTTACGTGTTTTCTGTGTGATATTGAGTGTGTGTGTGTGTGTGTGTGTGTGTGTGTGTGTGTGTGTGTGTGTGGTTTTCGTGTGTGTACATGTGTGTGTGTGTGTTGATATGTGTATGGTCTGGTGTTTCAACTAACTGTGTTAGTCTTTGAGAATGTAGACTGTTGACTGATTTTGCCGTAGTTGACAAATAAACAATGCTCAAAATCTGCTCTATTTTTCTGCCCAGCAACTTATTACCTTCTGGGTGTTATCGACCAACTTTAGTCTTTTATCAAATGTTAGGGTTTCCATGGCTTTGTATTTACCAGCCACAGCCTTGTTTTGTTTGTATCTGATTACTGACATTGAATTAACTCTTTAACTACTGCACCCTGTCCACCAACTACAAAAACTTAACCCTCTGACTCCCTCACCCTATCCACCAGTTTCCTGCAGGAAGCTGGTGGATAGGGTAGGGAGTCAGAGGTTAAGTTTTTGCTCTGCTGGCATGGTTGATGATGCAGGATGCTGGTGTACAGGGCAGGAGTCAAATGGTTAATACGAATGTTGTATGTTTTATCAGACGACCTACAGGCCGGGACTGCAGCAGCCATAGCCGCAGTGTGTTCCGGTCACAAGGAGAACCAGGATTCTGTCATGGTTGAAGGCGCTGCCAAGTGAGTGCTGTATTTTATGAATGCAGCTGGTTTATTGTTGTGATGTTTATGTGATGTTTATGTGGTGTTTATGTGATGTGTGTTATGTGGTGTTTATGTGATGTTTATGTATGTTTATGTGATGTTTATGTGATGTTTATGTGATGTGTATGTGGTGTTTATGTGATGTTTATGTGATGTTTATGTGATGTGTTTATGTGATGTGTTTATGTGATGTTTTATGTGATGTGTTTATGTGATGTGTTTATGTGATGTGTTTATGTGATGTGTTTATGTGATGTTTTATGTGATGTGTTATGTGATGTGTTTGTGATGTTATGTGATGTTTATGTGATGTGTTATGTGATGTGTTGTATGTTTTATGTGTGTTTATGTGATGTGTGTATTGATGTTTATGTGATGTGTGTATGTGATGTTTATGTGATGTGTGTATGTGATGTTTATGTGATGTTTATGTGATGTGTGTATGTGATGTTTATGTGATGTGTTTATGTGATGTGTTTATGTGATGTTTATGTGATGTTTATGTGATGTTTATGTGATGTGTGTATGTGATGTGTGTATGTGATGTTTATGTGATGTTTATGTGATGTGTGTATGTGATGTTTATGTGATGTGTGTATGTGATGTTTATGTGATGTGTGTATGTGATGTTTATGTGATGTGTGTATGTGGTGTTTATGTGATGTGTGTATATGATGTTTATGTGATGTGTATATGATGTTTTTGTGATGTGTGTATGTGATGTTTATGTGATGTTTATGTATGTTATGTTACTAGTGTGGGTTCGTGCCTTGACAGATGTTTCAGTGTTAAAAATACAGAATGAACAAGTCATGAAATGTCTTCCCTGTTTAGTGTTTGTAAAGCCATCTTTGCTTGCCTAAGACTTTGAAAAACTAAGCGTTACCATTAATTAGCTGAGATCTTTGTTTTTGAGCTGCATTGTTGGACCCAAAGGTTGTTTAAATGCAACCTTGAAAAGCAGTAGATAAATGAGCGAATCTTTTATTTTTTTCTTATTGCTACTGTTTTTCAGAAACAGATAATTTTGTTCTCTACCAGGTAGTTCTGTTCTCTCTTATGCAGTCATGACTTTCCATTGGATTGGATGGATATTTGAAACATTTTGAGAAATTGGAAATACTTGCTGATACATACTCTTTCTTTTTCTCTGTCTAACACACTCACACACACACATACACACACACACACGCACACAAATGCACATGCACACAGGCATGCACACACACACACACACACACACACACACACACACACACACACACACACACACACACACACACACACACACACACACACACACTCAAAAACACACACACTTTCTTGTCTCATATCTGGTATCAGTCTTCTAACAGGAGATCAAAGAATTGTTTTTCATCGCTGTATCATGAACCCTCTCCAAAACAGCACATATATAGTGTATATCTATTTGTGTTACAGGCCTCTGGTGGACCTGATACGCAGCAGTCGCAGTACCACAGTGCAGGTGAAAGCAGCCAGTGCACTGGAGGCCTTGGCACAAAACAATCCCAACAGTCAACGCATCTTCCTTGAACTGGACGCGCCTAAAGCTCTCATCCGACTTCTGAAGGTAATCATCCGTGTGTGTTGGTGTTAGTGTTTGTGTTGGTGTTGATGTTGGTGTTATTGTTAGTGTTAGTGTTGATGTTGGTGTTAGTGTTGATGTAGGTGTTAGTGTTCATGTAGGTGTTAGTATTGATGTTGGTGTTAATTTTGGTGTTAGTGTTTGTGTTGGTGTTGATGTTGGTGTTATTGTTAGTGTTAGTGTTGATGTTGGTTTTAATTTTGGTGTTAGTGTTAGTGTACAATATTCATCACAGAGTGTTGAAAAAATTGTGTTCCTTCTTGAATATATGTGGCTGCTGCATATTTCTTCTAACAATCAAAAGAAAAACATGTACAGAATATGCCTAAAACTTGATATGGACTTGTTAGAGTTCACACTGAGCCTCAGAAAAAGTAGAGTAACAACACTGAGCTTCATACAAAGTAGAGTACCAACACTGAGCTTCATACAAAGTAGAGTAACAACACTGAGCTTCATAAAAAGTAGAGTAACAACACTGAGCTTCATACAAAGTAGAGTAACAACACTGAGCTTCATACAAAGTAGAGTAACAACACTGAGCTTCATACAAAGTAGAGTACCAACACTGAGCTTCATACAAAGTAGAGTAACAACACTGAGCTTCATACAAAGTAGAGTAACAACACTGAGCTTCATAAAAAGTAGAGTAACAACACTGAGCTTCATAAAAAGTAGAGTAACAACACTGAGCTTCATAAAAAAGTAGAGTAACAACACTGAGCTTCATAAAAAGTAGAGTAACAACACTGAGCTTCATAAAAAGTAGAGTAACAACACTGAGCTTCACACAAAGTAGAGTAACAACACTGAGCTTCATAAAAAGTAGAGTAACAACACTGAGCTTCATACAAAGTAGAGTAACAACACTGAGCTTCATAAAAAGTAGAGTAACAACACTGAGCTTCATACAAAGTAGAGTAACAACACTGAGCTTCATACAAAGTAGAGTAACAACACTGAGCTTCATAAAAAGTAGAGTAACAACACTGAGCTTCATACAAAGTAGAGTAACAACACTGAGCTTCATAAAAAGTAGAGTAGCAACACTGAGCCTCGGAAAAAGTAGAGTAACAACATTGAGCTTCATAAAAAGTAGAGTAACAACACTGAGCTTCATACAAAGTAGAGTAACAACACTGAGCTTCATAAAAAGTAGAGTAACAACACTGAGCCTAGGAAAAAGTAGAGTACCAACACTGAGCTTCATAAAAAGTAGAGTAACAACACTGAGCCTCGGAAAAAGTAGAGTACCAACACTGAGCTTCATAAAAAGTAGAGTACCAACACTGAGCTTCATAAAAAGTAGAGTACCAACACTGAGCCTAGGAAAAAGTAGAGTAACAACACTGAGCCTCGGAAAAAGTAGAGTATCTCTTAGTTAAGAGTGGATAGAATTGATGACAGGTACAAATATCCAAATTTTCTCATGGAATTGCCATGTGGGAGGAACTTTTCCAAGGCTTTGGTAACATTTGTTTTAAGCAAAATGTTCAGACTGTGTGTGTTATTTGTGATGCCATGGGTTAGTTTTTATCATAGCGATTCATTAAAAATGCTGTTTTGGGGAAATCATGAAGGCAGTTTTTCATTATGTAAATAAATTTGATGCACATTCTCTTTCATTTTAACTTTGTACAATGGAATTGACAGTATATTGTGTATATTAACATACATTTCTTTTTTTTCTTGCAGAACATTTACACAGAGGTGCGAGAACAAGGAGCTTGTGCTCTGTGGTCACTGGCTGGACACACCAAGACTCAGCAGAAATACATTGCCCAACGCATCACCATTCCCCACATCATTCAGATGCTGTTGGAACCCACAGAGAGAACTGTTGTATGTGGGTGAGTAATACCATTGACATCTCCACAGAAACTGTTGTATGTGGGTGAGTAATATCGTTGACATCTTCACAGAAACTGTTGTATGTGGGTGAGTAATATCGTTGACATCTCCACAGAAACTGTTGTATGTGGGTGAGTGATACCGTTGACATCTCCACAGAAACTGTTGTATGTGGGTGAGTAATACCATTGACATCTCCACAGGAACTGTTGTATGTGGGTAATACCATTGACATCTCCACAGAAACTGTTGTATGTGGGTGAGTAATACCATTGACATCTCCACAGAAACTGTTGTATGTGGGTGAGTAATATCGTTGACATCTCCACAGAAACTGTTGTATGTGGGTGAGTAATACCATTGACATCTCCACAGAAAGTGTTGTATGTGGGTGAGTAATACCATTGACATCTCCACAGAAACTGTTGTATGTGGGTGAGTAATACCATTGACATCTCCACAGAAACTGTTGTATGTGGGTGAGTAATACCGTTGACATCTCCACAGAAACTGTTGTATGTGGGTGAGTAATATCGTTGACATCTCCACAGAAACTGTTGTATGTGGGTGAGTAATATCGTTGACATCTCCACAGAAACTGTTGTATGTGGGTGAGTAATATCGTTGACATCTCCACAGAAACTGTTGTATGTGGGTGAGTAATATCGTTGACATCTCCACAGAAACTGTTGTATGTGGGTGAGTAATATCATTGACATCTCCACAGAAACTGTTGTATGTGGGTGAGTAATACCGTTGACATCTCCACAGAAACTGTTGTATGTGGGTGAGTAATATCGTTGACATCTCCACAGAAACTGTTGTATGTGGGTGAGTAATATCGTTGACATCTCCACAGAAACTGTTGTATGTGGGTGAGTAATATCGTTGACATCTCCACAGAAACTGTTGTATGTGGGTGAGTAATATCGTTGACATCTCCACAGAAACTGTTGTATGTGGGTGAGTAATATCATTGACATCTCCACAGAAACTGTTGTATGTGGGAGAGTAATACCATTGACATCTCCACAGAAACTGTTGTATGTGGGTGAGTAATACCATTGACATCTCCACAGAAACTGTTGTATGTGGGTGAGTAATACCATTGACATCTCCACAGAAACTGTCATGTGTGGGTGACTTACTCGTTTGAAACTGACAGAGACATACCCAACTAAACACGCTTACCTTGATTAACCCTTTGACTCCCGCATCCTACCCACCAACTGCAAAAATTCAACCCTTTGACTCCCTCACCCTACCTGCAAGAAGCTGGTGGACAGGGTGGGGGAGTCAGAGGGTTAAGTTTTTGCTTTGCTAGCATTGTTAGCAATGCAGGATGTTGGTGGACAGGCTGCAGGAGTCAAAGGGTTAAAGTGATGTTTGATTTGGGTTCCCGTCATTTTGCATAGAGAATGTGTTGGATGTTGGTGGTTAATTCAGATGATGAAACCATGTCATGTTATTGGTCCGTGTTTTAGTTTTATCAGCAAGACTGAATCAGTTTCCTTCTTACATGATCAAGTATAGACAGCCATATGTATACAGCCAAAGTCTGAAAAATGGAGTCAAAAGCATGCTTGAATTCAAGTCCACCTAAAGGCCTGAAGATGTTTTTTTACATTAATTGAATAAAAAACATTGGGTAGCCAAGAGAATACTTTGTTTTCTTGGAATATTTTCAGTCCCCGCCAGTTTCTTCCTTGTTTTTATTCATAACGGCTTGGTTCCTTGCACTGTCAGAGGCACATCCAGTTTCTGACCATTTCAAAGGTTCATTTTGGTTCAGGAATTGTCAGGCCTTCTGCCGTCCACACAAAAATTGTTCAATGTTCACTCAAGGTGACGGTTTTTATTGCAAAAGACCAATTTGGCCAAAGAAATGTCAGGACATTTTAAAACTCTGCTTGATTCAAAGAGATTAATACCTTAGCGGATCACTGACCATGTTCATGTTCATATATGCTACCATTGAAGAACAAGTCTCCAACAGTGTAAAATCGCATCACAGTTCCGACTTCGATGCTTCCATCTCGTATCTAGTTTCATTTAAGGTAGATTGATCAGTTTGAGCATTAATTTTGTTCCAAATCATATGTATCTGAAAGGTGCAATTTTTTTTAATAAAACGTTTGTGCATGCCTGACTTTCTTTTGTATAAGAACACATAATGTGATTCAAATCAAATAAGATTTTGAAGGCCAGAATTTAATGTTTTAAATCAGATAATGGTTCCTGCATTATTGTTTTGATGTGCAAGGGGTTAACTCTTTGAAGACGTAATATAGTTGCCTTGCACAACCACTGTGGACGCGATCAACGGGACCTGCCACAACCCTTGGCGATGCACGATTTTGGGTTTTTAAAAAAATTCTCAAAAATACAGATTTTACAGCACAAGAACATATTTTATATCAAAATAAAATTCAGTTTACGCTCTTTGAGCTGAACCTACATACAAGGACAATACATCTATTCTACTTACCTTCCTAGAAGGTGAAATGGGGTAGGGTTTTGGCTCTGGGAAAGAAGTTTTTGATTGACAGTAATCCAACACATACAGTCAGTGAAACACCCATTCTTGACCAGGTAATCCAGAAATCCAGGTAATCACAAGTCCTTGGTATGACCAGAAGATATAAAAGAACAAACACAGCTTTGTTTTCACACAGCTGAAGCAGCAAAGTGATTATGACGATCCTTTGAAGAAGAAGAAGAAGAAGGCCTAAATGTCGCCATTTTGGTGCAAGGACGGTCACTCCGGTTGGTTTGGATAAAGGCAAAAACTGTAACTAATCGGGATAAAATCGATGCAAGGGAAGTAACAAACACTTCAGAAGATACCAAAGAGTGTTCCTATATGTGTAGTTAGTTCCCCTAGACCATCGACCGGCTTGCATCTATTTTTAAAAACCGCAGCGGAATATCCGCTATCACGTCTCTGATGGTTTGCGCGCAGCGATGTCCCTGTACATTAATGTTGGCCAGCGGCGAATGTCCCCTGTCACATCTCTAATGGTTTGGCCAGCTGCAGCGGAATACCCGCTGTTACATCTCCGAAGAGTTAAGGGTGGGATGAGGGATATAGAAGCATTGTAGTGTGTATTTGATCCTTTCCCTTCAGTTTTCGTGTTTTATGTTGACAGGCTGCATGACCGCCATTGCCTTGGGACGGGAGAACATGGAGAACCAGAACAAACTGGCAGAGGCTGACGCCTTCCAGCAGCTGGTGCGCCTCTTACGGACAAATAAAACCAGTGACTCTGTTCTCCTGATGGTCATCAAAGTACTGGGCATCTTGTGTGTTGGTCAGTCAGCTCTCTTTTTTTTTTCAAAGGGGGATTTGGGGAGATTGGGGTTGGTGCGTGCATACAACATTGTGTGTGCACAAGATTTTATGAGAGAGAGAGAGAGAGAGGGTATGTGTGTGTGTGTGTGTGTGGTGTATGTGTGTGTGTATGTGTGTGTATGTGTGTGGAGTGTGTGTGTGTATGTTTGCGTTGTGTGTGTGTCTGTTTGCGTGTGTGTGTGGTGTGTGTGTGAAAGATTCTTGTAATTTTTGTGATTTTGTTGTGTGTGTGTGTGTGTGTGGTGTGTGTGTGTGTTGTGTGTGTGTGAGTGTGTGTGGTGGTTCAAGAGCAGAGAAAAGAGAAACTTTACTACAACATGGACATTCAGAAGAAAATAAATTGTTGAGCAGATATTTATTTATAGAGATTTTAAAAAGAAAAGATGGATGTTCTTTCCTTCCTGTATGCAGTTTCTAAAAATCAGGTTGAGTTGAAGGTATTTTTTTCCTCCTTTGATTATTGGTTGGTTGGTTGGTTAGGTTGGTGGTTGGTTGGTTGGTTGGTTGGTTGGTTGTTGGTTGGTAGTTATGAAAATGATCATAGACTTAGGCAGCAGAAATGAGGTAAGAGATATGAACTCACAGAACGACACCATCAACATCTCTGTGACCTCGTGTACATGTAGGTGTGGCGTACCGCAACAACAAAGTGACACAGCGCCGGATTGCAGAGGAAGGGGGCATCCACATCCTGGTGCACACCTTGCACAAAGCCACATCAGAGGAGGTGCAGGTGGAGGTGGCCATCTCCTTGGCCAGTGTGGTGCTCAGCAATCGCCAGAACCAGGAGAAGCTGCAGGAGGAGCCCCACTTCAAGTTTGATATTCTTCTGGATCTTCTTCGCTCCAAGAACGAGGTTGTCGTGTTGTTGCTGTTG
>CM060309.1:6501986-6579486 GCA_030674185.1 Monoplex corrugatus | reverse complement strand
TGCATTTGCGCACATAATCTAGGGACATGCCGCTGGCGTTGACCATTACGTCCAATTTATTGCACAGGGGATTTAAAAAGCACACCTGAACACAATTTTAAGCATATCTAAGGACACCAAAACGTATCTAAAAACGGGCATAAATTACTTAAAACTGCTTCTGCATATCTCATCTCCCTAGAGCCAAAAATGCGCTGTAATACATGTACCCAATTATCAATCCTGAGAAGAAGTACGTAAGACTTTATCGAACACATACAGGTGAACGAACCAGCAAGGCATAAAAAGTTAGGTAGAAATGACAGAAAGTCAAGGAACAAATACAGAAACAGAGAGAGAGAGAGAGAAAAGAGGAAATTTCTAGCACAGAATTTCCAGGTGGGGATACTATTTATACTGAAAGAGCCCCCGGCATCCCCACAGGGGTAAGAGAGCATCTTGACAACAGTCAGTTAAATCAAGTTACTGAACTGTTCTTATTGCATACTAGAGACGATTCCACCTAAGCCCTGTGTTAACTATTTATGATTGAGAGGTCTGTGTGTGTGTGTTTTGTTCATGTTTTTTTTCTAATTTTTTTGTTTGTTTTGTTGTGGTTGTCTTCTTCTTTCGTTAGTTGGCTGTCTTTTGTTTTCTATTTGGCAGTGTAAAATACCTATTAATTCATTTGATCTTTTCTCTCGTATCTACTGATCCATACGCATGTGTGCATACACCCGCGCACACACCACACACACACACAGTGGAGCTTTGGTGCTTTCAGTAAGGTATTATTTTGTTTTACCCTGTATTTTAGGTGAATATTTTGCACAGAGATATGACCAGCAGGTAACATTTTCACAAGCCATCATTGAAGTTAAACCAAGACTGACTTTGATTTATAAATGAACACATAGAATCTCAAAACAATCAAACGAGTTTCCCACACAAAGTCTGTATCTTACAAACAGGTGCGCAACGCAGCTGCTGTGTCTCTGGGCTATCTAACCTTCAACAAGACAGCTGCACGTACCTTGCTGTCCATCTGTCGCAACACTCCAGGCCTCTTCAATAAGTTGACAGACAACATCGGAGTGGATCCCCGCATCAGCCAGCCGTTTGTTCGGGAGTTTGAGCGTGCCAAGATGATAGGTCTGCCTTCGCAGTGGTGAGTTGGTTGCTAGAGGATGGATAAGACTGAATGTAAATCGGTATGTTCAGAAACCTGTTGCTGTGTTTATGCTATCCACTTTATTTTTGAAAGACATGAAAGTAATTGACAAATGAAACAAACATTGCTTGCTGTAATCTTCAGGTTTTTGGATTTTGTTATGAATTTTTTAAGATTAAACAGAAAGTGAGGGAGGGGTGTGCATGAACAGGTTGAGTGGATACAGTGTGCCTTACTATATATGAATAAGCGTTTTAAGTTGAAAAGAAAATACTTTCATACATACATTGCGGGCCTACAGATAACAGCAGAGACCATCAAACATGACTTTTCTTATCTCAGCATTTTGATCTTGTGGTTTTTTTTCTTCAGGGGACTGAATTGTATTATTTGTTGCAGTGGAGCAGCTGCAGTTTTGTATAAATCAAGAGGAGCTTTGAAAGGTCAGTATATGAGTTGCTTTGTTTTCCTTCTCTGTAACAGTTTGGAGATTAATGGAGGCCCACCTGTTCGAGAACCAGTCAAACCAGGTAGGTGACCTTTCTGTTCAGTCAGTATGGGAGTGACTTGATAGGGTACACCTGATTCCATTTCCTGGGGTTACAACGTATACCGGTACTGTGTTAATATCCTGACATGGCAGCTTTTCTGACCCTGCTTCCCTTCTCACGTTTTTTCCTCTGTGTGAAGTGCAGTGACCATTCTGTGACACGGACTGTTTGTGCCATGCTTATGAAATCATTAATAATGCATTTATACATTTTGTTTTTCTGAGAGGGTTACCATTCATCATCACCACAAACTGAGATCAGACCAAAGAGTTGTTATGAACATTAGAACTTTGAATATCAGATCTTTATGTATGAAACGTGTGAAATGAAACATTTTCTTATATGTGGAATAGCAGTAACTTTGAAACTTGTTGCAAAAATCCCTCAGATTTTATCATTTAGCATATGTGATGCTGCATACGATTTTCATGGACAAATCAGTGGCCCTGATGTGAACTATGGTGAAAAAATATCCTGACACCAAAGAATATTCATTTTGTGATTTTTCCTTATGAATTCTATGAGGTCAGTTCTATTCAGTTCAATAGCAAAATGGAAATGTGTGCAAGGTAGTGACTTTATTTGCCTGTTCTCTTGGGAAACAATACAGGTATCTGAACATTGCCAAACTTAAAATTGGATTTTTTGCTTATAGTGTTATTGATAACCTGACAGTTTGGATGTATACATCTCCAAATTTAATGTTGATAATAAATGTTGGATTTTTTTTCATCATTTTGTTTAGCATCATCTGTTGTTACTAGTGGATCATCTGTTGTTACTAGTGGATCATCTGTTGTTACCAGTGGATCATCTGTTGTTACTGAAACCTTTTTCAGAAAAAACAAGAACTAGTCATTTACTATGATTTTGCAAGTTTTTCTATGATTTTGCAGGTTTTACTATGATTTTGCAAGATGATAATGTTATCTGTTTGAATATGTTATTTCATTTCATTAATCATGAATGAAGGTTATGTTCCCATGTGGGACTGCTAGGGGCTGTTTCAGTATAAAAAATATCCCCACCTTCTGGAAATTCTGTGCTAGAAATTTCCTCTTTTCTGTCACTTTCTTTGTTTCTGCCTTGTTCCTTTGCTTTCTTTCATTTCTTCCTATCATTTTCTGCCTTGTTGGTCCATTTACCTGTATGTGCTTGATACTTATGTACTTTTTCTTAGGATAGACAATTAGGTACATATAGTAAGTGCATTTTTTACTCTGGGGAAATGAGATATGCAGTAGGAATTTTAGGCGATTTGGGCCCGTTTTTATATGTTATAGTGTCCGTAGCTATGTTTAGATTTGTATTCACGTATGTTTTTTAAATCCCCTGTGTGATAAATTGATCAAATCAGTGCCAGGGGCATCTCCTTAGATTATGTGCATGAATGCATTGATATGTGTACTTTAATTTCTTTTCCTTTTTTCCTTGTTGAAGTATTGTATATGTTTTGGAACAGGTATAGCCCTGATATGGCTCTGTGCAGTCGGCTTGACTTTAAACAAAAATAACAGTAAGATTATATGTGCAAAGGAATGGCAGCCAAGATACCTAACCTCTGTTTCCTCTTTACAGGTCATTCGCGACCGCAGACTTCACAGAGCAGACGACACAATGCATTAGCTCCCCTGTCCCGCGCTGTGTCGGCACCGTCGACCCGTGCCGCTTCCCGCCGGTCACAGATCCCCAACATTGTGGTGCAGGACTCGGAAAACAAGATGCCCAACATCAACAGCAAGCAGCAACATTCTGCAGGCAGTCACCGGCCCCTGTCCTCCTCCACCGCCTTGTCCAGCAAACCTGAGAGCTTTAAAACTCGACTCAATGCTTGGAAAAAATGACAGAGCCAGCGCTGAACGCTTTGTTTTAGCTTGTTGTTTCAGGTGTACACATGCAGAACAGAATACATATAAATGCATAACACACCCATCATGCGTATTTACGTGTGTATGAACACACATGCACACACACACACATACACAAACATACACACACAACACAAGCACATACACAAACACACGTACACACACACACTCACATACATACACACACACATACACACACACACAACCAGACATAAACCTACCTGTCCAGGGAAGCTACACGGAATTGAAATTGATTCACATGGCAGATACCGGCAATATTCAGTATGTGTAGTTATCTGTGCATGCACGTCTGTGATATGATATGGAGATCCAGGATTTGTTATGTTTGAAGCTGTGAGATTGGTTGCGTGAAAGTCGAGGTGCTGATTATAGAATTATCGTTGTACATTTGAATTTAATTGATTTGTTATGTGACTGCATTCAGTCACACTTTGTTTCTCGAATATTATAGTTGATTTATTTGCATGAAGCTTGTATGAACTCATTTCTAAAATTGCTTTTTGTTCCTGAATTGATTTTTCTGTTTTTGGTGGGTTTGTTTTTGTTATTCACTTGTTCACCTGATGTATCAGTATATTGCGTGGAATCACAGCAAGTGTAATTGTTGATACGTTTCTTATTGCCATAGTTTTTATGTTTACAATTTGATCAAGATTTTGGTGATGAAGAACATCTCCAATAACCACAGTTTTGTACTCATTTCAGGTTTCTCAGTCTTTGTCGAATATTCTGTTGATATTTTAGGAAGCAGTATTAAGACCCCCTGTGTAACCTGCTGCTGAATACTCTTGCACATTGACAGTTAAAATGATTCTCTCATCTGTTGACTGTACTGATCTACAGATCCCATCCAGTGAAAGGACCACATCACTGCTATCTGTGATACACATGGTTCTAATTATGAACATTGTTCAGATTTCATCATATCTCTGACATTCCGTCCAGCCTACTGTTTTTGGAACACATATTTTTCCATAGTGTACCTGCTTATTTATTAACTATTAGTGGTCTCTGTGATGACAGAATATTTGCTTACAGTTCCCCATATCACACGCTTATTTATCAATGGAGCTGTATATTGCACATCGGTTTTATTAGAACTGTGATAGAATGTGTATAAATTCCTTTGAGGTCATAATTTGTAGATGAACTTTACTGCCATTGCACAGTTTCCGTAGTTTCGTGGATTTTTCCCCAAAGATTGTCATGTACAGATAAATGGATTCTAATTCAGAGCACCTTAGAGTATGCACCACTGTATTCCTAGATGCAGTCACAGTGCAGTATTTATTGTTAGTTTAACTGATACTTAACATTATTTTCCATAGAAAGCTCTTTTCCAGGACTTGTGTACAGCTCAGATCCTGTGTTTGCCATTACTACACATATTTTGGGCAGTAATACATCAGTGGATTAATTATTTAAATATCTGTTTTGAATCTAAAGGACGTTTTATGTAAAATTCTGAAGCAGTGACTTGATAAAACACATTCTTTAAGTTTTAAGGGAGGACTGACAATCTGCAAAGTTACAGAATTTCAGGTTCAAATCGTTTTTGAAATGATTGTTTTGAGTTAAAAGAATATTTGGTTAGGGGTGAAGGATAAACATGCAGTTTGTTGAGCGAGATCCGTTGAAGTGAAGATGTAAAGGTGGGAAGGACAAAAAACTGAAGTACACATCGTTATGTTTTGTACTCTATCCTTAGGGTGGCTTTGTACTCTGCCCTTAGGGCCTTAGCACAGACCTTAGCCACAGACCTTGCCCTGCTGTCAAAGGTTTCTTTGCTGGAGACCTGCTGAGCTTTAACCCTTTAACTCCAGTACCCTATCCACCAACTGCAAAAACTTAACCTTTTGCCTCCATCATCCTATCCACCAGCTTCCTGTAGGATAGGATGATGGAGTCAAAAGGTTAAGTTTTTGCTTTGCTTGATGGATGACAATGCAGGATGCTAGTGGAAAGGGTGATGGAGTCAAGGGATTAACAGAGACTTGCACAGATACAGGCAGCAGGAGAGTCCAGGAGAATGGGACATGATCTGAACTGTACACTTTGAAATAAATCACTTGGTATTTAGTATGCAATGAATTCAGTTTCACACAGTAAAACAGTACTCATGTCACATATCTGCTTGTGTGAGATTTTGTGTGATGCACTTTGCGTTTGTCTTCTGTGAGTGTTCGTGTTGAAACACTGTGTGACATTTCGCGGCATTCTCGCCTACCGAGGTACAAACAATTTGTCCCTTTCTTTCTTTTGTAGTACTATGTGCTTTGGACCACTCATTTATCTGTTTTTTTTTAAAGCCAGTTGAGAATTCAACAGTAACTTTTCAAAAGAAAAAAAATCGTTCTCTTCTCATATTCTTTACTTGCAAAATGGAGTTTATATTTAAAAACAAAATATACATCTTCATCCAAAACAAAGTACATATCTTCATCCTCTCTCTCTGTCAGTCTCCAACATACATCTTCATCTTATTACTCACTCACTCCGTCTCTCTCTCAAACACATACACCACAACAAAGGCAAAACCAAGAGATTTAAAGAGCATTAAGTGTAATAGTCTCACCAGCAGTACCGCAAGCACAACTAATCAGCGATGAATTTTGCAGTCAAATTATCCTGTACATAACAGTATTTGAGTTACGAACAAAACACAGTACACCTTTCTGAGTACTGCCAAGCAATGTAAAGTTATCTACACATGGTTAATTTAACTCTCTTGCTACGAGCGTTGGGATTTCCCGATCATGTCTCAACAACGCTTGTCTACGAGCGTTGGAGAAATCCGACTTGAGTTTTGAAAATTCGCAGGGCTTTCAGTAGTTCCGTTAACCGAAACTAATAGCCAGAAATACATTGTACGGTCCTTCTTACCCTCGTTTCAGGCCACGAGGTCACTGTACTATGCAGTTGGCGAGTGGACAGTGCAAAGTTCACGAACCACTATTCCACAGCGAAGCAGCGATGGAAGAGCGAATGGCTGAACAATACTCAACAACTTGGCGTTGTTCAACATGATCTCTTCCTTCAGTGCACGTGGAGTGTGTGCATGTTGGATGTTATCAAATTTCATTCATAATGTGACTGCAGGAACTCATGTAGGCCTATTGACCTGACTGTATATTTTGTAAGACATTTTTCACCTGAAAATGTCTGTAATTTTACTTGTACCGTTACTCAGCAACCATGAGGGTTAGGCAGTTGAAATTTCAGCATGTTGTACACCAATCTTTTAATATATGACCCGCCAAATTTCAAAACTCTGTTTTCATTTATTTGTATAAGAATTTTTCTCATGACCAATACAAATAATGCGTATCAGGGGGAACGGGAATGGGCATAATCGTACGTAGCGAGTGAGTTAAGAAGCACATACAGCAAACAATGTGAGGAGTAACTGTGGGCCATATATCTTAGGGGAAAAAACAAACATTTTTTTCTTCTTTTTCTTTTTTGCTGCTTGGTAATAAAATTAAAAACATTTCTTTATTCAAAGAATAAAGGAAGGATGACAGTTTTAAAATGTCGTACCATTATACGCATGTTCAGTGAAACGTCCTCCTGATGACAGCAATTTTGTTTTAAAAATGTATAATCAAATTCACAAAATGATGTCTTCAGTTGGTCAATACATGCTCAAATTAAGTGACGTATGAAATATTGTGACCAAACCCCATCCCCTCAATGACTACGATATGCATTGCTGTCAAGCTTACAAATCAAAATACTGCAGACTCTGTATGTGATTTAACTGAAATGTGTCCATGAATGAGAAAAAACTGTTCTTTTTAATGTAAAGGCATGTTTGGCTGTATCCTTGAAGCCAAACCAATCATTTAAACTTTTGAACAATTTAAACTGGACACAGGAAAACCAGTAACCTTCACTTTGTCAACATTCAGGAGTTAATAACCCTTTCACTCCTGCACCCTATCCGCCAGCTTCAAAAACTTAAACATTTCACCCCATCACCCTATCCACCAGTTTCCAATAGGAAGCTAGTGACAGACTGAGGGAGTGAAAGGGTTAAGTTTTTGCTTTGCTGTCATGGCTGACGATGCGGGAAGCTGGTGAATAGTGTGAGGGAGTCACCGTTTTAACAAACATTAGAACTTTGGTTTGTTGTTTTAATGATTCAATGTTTTACAGTGTTTCAATACATTTTTTCCTTCACATTTCATGGTCCTATATTCATAATATAAAACAAACAAAAAGTTTACTGAACCAAACAGGAACACATTTGTCATGTAAAAATGCCCAAAATTTACAATTTTGATCGACCTCCCTTAACCCCCCTCATAACTTCATCAACCAATATTTTATAACCGGACTCTGTGACTAGTCACTGATTTTTGAAACATGATCACAGACTTACTCAAACTGGTTGAATAACATACGATGTGAAACAAATGTCATTAACACAACTCTACATATAAAAGAGAAGACGACCAAAATCCAAAACTAATGAAATACAACGATTATGTACATGAGCAACGTTCATATACAACAAACATGATCGATCATAATTCCATTGTTTTAGAAAAGTCTTGTGAGATTATCAGTCCATAATTTATTGGTGCCTGTATTTAGATGGTCCACTGCTGGCAAGAGGTCCAGTTGTGGTTGTTCGTGTAACAGTGGTATTTTGCTGCAAATCTTTCAAAAAATACTTTCAACCATTGTTTCCTATAAAGGGGGCGAGTTTCATACAACACTTGAGTTTTTTGCTTGTAAAGGTGAAACTTTCTGCTTCAAGACGACAGCTCTTCACAACAACAGTTCCTTTCACTTGCTGGCCTCTTGTTGAACGAAGGCAGGGTATTTCTCCAGTGCTTCCGCCCAAGTGGTACGTCCCAGGGAAAGGTCGCGAATCAGTGAAGGCAGTTCATCCATCTGCAACAATTTTGTAATGATGGAGTGAGTCTGCAACTGCTATCATCATGAGGTCATGGTGTTGTTCATGATGTTAGATACGGTATACCTTAAAAACTCAACTGAAAAAATAAAAACACAATTTAAATAAGCTCAAGAACACATCACACAATGATAAATATACCAATACACACACACACATGTATGCACACACATATATAAATACATAAAAAATGCACATGTTCATGTGCATTCACAGACATGCACAATAGACACGACATGCTCATGAACACATGCAGACATGCACATATACACACACACACTTCACACAACACATACACACAATTTATACACAGTGACATATACCAGCACAAGGATTACATGTACTTGCACGCGCACACTCACATTAACCCTTTGACTCCCGCATCCTATCTACCTGCATCCTGCATTGCCAACCATGCCAGCAAAGCAAAAACTTAACTCTTTGGTTCCTTCACCCCGTCCACCAGCTTCCTGCAGGAAACTGGTGGACAGGTTGGTGTCAAAGGGTCAAGTTTTTGCAGTTGGTGAATAAGGTGCGGGAGTCAAAGGGTTAAAACCATAAACTGCTGTGTCAACTTCATCACAACCAATCTTACAGCTTTCTTTTGGATTCTCATGACAAATCAACAAGTTCCGAGTTCACACAGAGTGATAGACGTACCAGCACACGGATTTGCTTCATACTTTCCCTCTCACGTAACGTGGCACTGTGAGGTGCCTTCAGGGAGTCAAAGTCCACAGTGATGCCATACGGTATAGCGATCTGGTCAGTGCGGGCATAACGACGACCGATGGACCCACTGCTGTCGTCTACCTTGTGAGACACATCGCAGCGTGTCAGCTCTGCAGCTGCAACACATCAAAAATAAACATTAAATTTGTCTACATGATATGCATTTAAATAAAAGGAAATTTTCCTTCTAAAATTACGTTTAATCTAACATACTTACCGTGGCTCACAAATGCAATAAGCGGCAGCGGTTTGCCAATTCTGCCTCGTAACAATAAAGTCCGAAGGGACAGTAACTCTGAGAGTGTCTACGTCTTGCGCATGCGCAGGTGCTCTTCCTCTTTTCGAGGAGACCTTGACCTTGACCCTGACTGTGGCTAGAAGGAACCAGGAAGGCGGGGAGGTCGGGAGGGACTCTGCGTGAGCCACGGTAAGTATGTTAGATTAAACGTAATTTTAGAAGGAAAATTTCCTTTTAATTACACATACTATAACCGTGGCTCACAAATGCAGAATAGCACTACCCGGATGGAGGGCTTACCTGGTTAACGCCTGGAGGAATGGCAGGAGTCAGGGCGTGTGGCTGAGATGGGGTGTTGGGCCACCACAGCGGAAGCGATACCCCTGGACCCATCTTCGCGCAGACGGGAGACGTCGCGCAGGTAGAACTGGATGAAAGTGCCCGGGGAACGCCAGTACGCGGCGTCTAGGACGTTTTGGATGCTGGCATTGTGGATGACTGCCAGCGAAGAAGCCCATGCTCTGATCTCATGGGGCCTTGGGGAGAAGACAGCTAGCTCGGCGCTCGACCTGGCATACGCAGCCTTGATGACTTCCCTCAGCCATCGAGAGATGGACGTGCGTCTAATGTCCTTTCTATAGTTTTCGTTGTAAGAGAGAAAAAGGTGGCGCCGCTGCTGGCGAGAAGATTTCGTCCGCTTTCTGTACGCTCGCAGTGCGCGAACCGGGCAGAGAGTGCGATCCTCGTCGTCCGGAGCGAGGATAGACGTGAGGGGATGGATGTGGATGGCCGGCGAAGGAGAACCTGGAGACTGGTTCTTGGCCAAGAATTCCGGGAGTAGGCGGAGAGACATCGAGCCATCAGGTTCGAGAGCAACATCTCCGGGGAGACCACTAAGGGCGTGCACTTCGCTGCAGCGCCTCCCCGATGCGAGAGAGACGAGAAAGGCCGTCTTGAAAGAGAGGAACTTCAGGGAACACTCCCTGATGGGTTCGTAAGGGGGGAGTCTAAGGGATGAGAGGACGAGAAAGAGATCCCACGCCGGGGTTCGGCGGGGGTTCCTGGCTTCCTGGAGAGAAGCCCCTCTGACGAGATTCCGCAATAGAGGATCGTGCTCAAAGGACGGACCACCCAACTGACGGATGGTGGTGCAGATGGCCGCCCTGTGGACCTTCACTGAGGATGCGGAAAGCTTTTTCTCTGTGGACAGAAAGCCGAGGTAGTTGGCCAACTGCAAGCGAGAGAGTGAATGGGGTGACACCTCATTTGAGGTGCACCAAGAGACCCAGCCATTCCAGTGGGCATTGTACACCCCCTGTGTGCCCGGCCTGTGAGCTTGCTGCACAAGGCCGATTACGGCCGGGGACAGGCCTAATGAAGACATCGAGTCCCGCACAGCATCCAGGCGTGAAGGTTTAGAACGTCTGGATTGCCGTGCGGAATGCCTGACCTGGGTTGGAGGATGGAGCGGCTCGATACCGCGAGTTTTAGCGGCGGCACATGGGACAGGTGCAGAAGTTCTGGGTACCATGCCTGTGCTGGCCATTTGGGTGTGACAAGGATTAATGTCGCTGCGTCCTCCCTGGCTTTCCTCAGCACTTTCCCCATAATGGGGAACGGGGGAAAGGCATAGCCGATGAGGTTCGACCATGGAATGGATAGGGCATCTACAGCCCAGGCCGCTGGGTCCGGAACTGGAGAGACGTACAAAGGGAGGCGGTGATTGAACCTGGTGGCAAAGAGGTCCACGTGTGGTTTGAACCATGCTGCCCATACTGGCTCCAGGACTGCATGGACCAGTGTCCATTCCGAGGGAAGAATCATGTGGGATCTGCTGAGAGAGTCCGCAAGTATGTTGATCTTCCCCGGGACATGCTTTGCTGAGAGCTGAATCGAGTGTTCCTCGCACCAGATGAGGAGCTGTTCCGCTCTCCGAGACAAGGAGTGGGAGCGGGCGCCCCCTTGCTTGTTGATGTAACAAGCTACTGTGGTGTTGTCCGTGTTGATGCGGACATGTTTTCCCTTCAGAAAGGGGAGAAACTCCCCGAGTGCCAGGCAAACTGCCTCCAGTTCCAACATGTTTATGTGGCAGGGCATGAGGTCGGTCGACCACCGACCTGCGGCTGTCAGCGTGCCGACATGGGCTCCCCACCCGGAGGTGGACGCGTCCGTGAACAAGTGCTCCTGAGGAGGGGGCAGTGTGATGGGGACTCCCTGGGCCAGGCGTGACTGGGAGCGCCATTTGGTCACTGCTGATATGAACCAAGGGCCCAGGTGGACCGGGAGGTCCCATGGCTGAAGCGACTGTGACCAACGCTTCCTGAAGCCGCGTTGGAATTGCCGCTTGAGAAGACGACCCAGTGGCACTAGGGGTGCCAGCGACTCCATAAGGCCCAGTAGGGAGGCCAGCTTCCTTGCTGGCGCTTGGAGTTGGGGGAGCAGTTGGGCTAAGAGGCCCTGAAGGCGCAGTAAGCGCTGGGGAGACGGGGTGACCCTCCACTTGGAGGTGTCGAAGGACATGCCCAGGAACTGGAATTGTTTGGAGGGAGTTAGGTCCGACTTCTCCTCGTTGCAGACAAAGCCCAGGTTGTGACAGAGTTGCAGGACCTGGGATGCTTGTTGCGCACACTGTTCTTTGGAGGAGGCGAGTAGAAGCCAATCGTCTAGATAGGCCTTGAGGCGGATGCCCTTCTCCCGAACATGCATGCAGAGTTCCCTCGCCACCTTCGTGAAGAGCCAAGGGGCGGGTGCCAGACCGAAGGGCAGTGCCCTGAATTGGAAGATCCGGTTCCTCCAGACGAATCTGAGGTACTTCCTGTCCCTGGGGTGAATGAGGAGATGGAAGTATGCATCCTTGAGGTCGATGGATATCCCCCAGTCGCCCGGGTGCAAGGCCTCGCGGATGGACATAGGGGTCTCCATACGGAAATGGAGGACGCGGAGGAACCGGTTTAGGGAGGAGAGGTCCAGGACGGGCCTCCAGCCCCCCGAAGTTTTGGGGACCACAAAGATGCGTCCATAGAATCCCGGGGACGCAGCGAAGGAAACTTCCTCCGTAGCCCCCTTGGCTAACATCGAAAGAACCTCCTGATCCAGGGCCTGTGAGGCCGAGCGATCTTGAGGAAGTGCGAAAGCAGGGGGAGAGAGCGTGAGAGGAGCCTTCCTTGGGCCCCAAGGAAGGCGGAACCCTGACCTGATCACCCGCAGGGCCCACGGGCTGGCGGGCAGCCTCTCCCACGCGTCGATGTGTCTGGAGAGACTGCCCACAGGATCGCCCGTGGGGGGTGATGGCCTCAGGCCGGGGGTGAGTCATTGGGGGTTGGCCGGCTGAGAGGGAGCCGGCCTGCGGGCCTTAGGCCGGGCCACCGGCCTGCCCGAATGCTGTTGCGGTCTCCTGTGCCCTTGGGGCCTGGGATCGGCCCGAAACTTGGTGTGGGTGGGCCTGTTTGGCGGGTAGGCCGCTGGAGCCGGGCGCTTCACGGCAGGGCGAGAGGGCCTCGAATGGAGGGCGAGGTCCCTTTTTATGTCCGCCTGGTGCTTCAGGACGGCCTGAACATGGTTCCCGAAGAGGGAGCCCGGCTGGACGGGCACCGCGCGCAAGGAGGCCCTTGCCGACGGTGAGGTGGCAACCGAGGATGCCGCGAGAATGGCATCCCGCCTCGCCATGACGGCGTTCAGATACGTGCGTGCTTGCGATTCGGCCACGGATCTGAGCCCCTGCGCCATGGCCTGGATAAAGGCCACGATGGTTGCCTGGTCAGGCGCCTGGCGGAGCGTGAAGGACTGCTGGTTGGGGTCCTTCAGGGCTTCCCCTAGGCCGCCCAAGAATGAGTCCAGGGCGGAGGTTGCCACCAGCCCCCCGTCTCGCGTTCTCCTCCCATTCCGTCAAGCATTTCTCCGTGATGGAGATATGCTGCGGCTGGGCCCGAGAGCGATCGTTCACAAGGAGGAGGTTCTCCTGTGTGAGCGAGAGGGGAGCGTCAGGGATAGGCCCATGGGCCATGAAGGGCTTCCGCTGGAAGGGGAGCGGTGCCGGCTTCAGGAATTTCCTGAAGGGCAAGGCTCCCGGGAAGTCAGGCACAGATCCTGGAACGAAATCTTGTGCCTCTTTCCCCCTGGCGGTGTCCTGGGCTTGCCTGACGCAGTCAGCCACCATGTCGGACTGTTTTAGCAAGGAGGCCCGTGGGGCTGAGGTAGGGTGAGCGCTGAAAAGGCGCTCGGCCGAGCCAAGCTTGGGAGCCTTGGGCTCTGGCACAGTGGACACCGCCTCCGGTGTGAGTTGTGCCAGCCGGTCCATGGCATCCTGGAAGCAGAATGCCATGTGGGCAGGGGCCTCATCCTCTGAGGCCGAGTCCGAGTCCTCTGGCCCGCCTATGGAGGGGGCGAGAGTCTGCGGAGAGTCTGACCGGGGTGCCACGGTTGTGGGACCCGGGTCAGAGCCCCCAGGAGGCAGCCCCGGTGTTGTGTCCAACACGGGTGGTGCCGGGGGGGCTGGGCAGGGTGAGTCCTGCGCTGGTGGGGCGCCGGGCATAAAGCCGGGCCACCACGTGCATCCCGTGGCCGAGGCCGGGGGAAATCCCAAGGATGGGTGCCACGGTACCATGTGCGGTGCCATGGGATGCGGCATGGGCTGAGCCCAAGAGGCATCAGGACCCTGACCCCATGAAGGGTAGGGCCTGGCCCGGTCCCCAGTGCCCAAAGGGCCAGCCTGCTGGGGGCGGCTAGGCATGTGCCAAGGCGCCCAAGTGCTCTGTCCGGAATGGGACAGAGATGTGGCAGCCCGCCATGGGTCGCTTGGTAGTTGCCAAGGCGCCCAAGTGCTCTGTCCGGAATGGGACAGAGAGGTTGTGGCGGGTGCAGCAGCAGGCTGTGGGGGAGGAAGGGAGACAACCGGGGCGGATCGACGATCTGACGCCCGTAAGGGTGGGGTTGTCTCCCTTGGCCCACCTGGCGAACCAGGGGGTGTCCCGCCTGGCGAACCAGGGGGTGAGCCGGTTCCGTTCACATTACGGTCCATCTTGCCTCCCGAAGGAGACCCATGCCCAATGCGCCCATCAGCCATGGAGGCTGAAACAGTACCAGCAGAACCGGAGTTAAGCTGTACGAAGGGGGCGAGCACAGAATCGACAGAACCGGAGTTGAGTCGATCACCGTGCCGGGCAGTGTGAGGGCCGTAAAATGACGAAATTCAACTGAGCCGGAGCTGAGTTGAGGGCTCGTGGTCACCGCAACCGAACCGTAGCTGGGTTGCGATGACTTGTCGATAGTGTGAAAGAGAGAAGACGTAAAAGGGAGAGACGAAGTTGAAGAGAGAGCGGTTTGTGCACCGGTGGAACCACCCCTTTGTGGGTTTGAGAATTCGGCGGACGAAATCTTCTTAACCCTCGCTTTGCCACCCAATCGCTTCACATAAGTTTCTCCCTTAAACGAAAACATAGGCAAGACACAAAAACAACAACGACAATCGATCGATCGCGTAGCGAAATCGAAAAATACTTAGCTGCTCAGAGCGTACGAGGCGAGCTGGAAGATGGCTGCCGAGAAAAGAGGAAGAGCACCTGCGCATGCGCAAGACGTAGACACTCTCAGAGTTACTGTCCCTTCGGACTTTATTGTTACGAGGCAGAATTGGCAAACCGCTGCCGCTTATTGCATTTGTGAGCCACGGTATAGTATGTGTAATTAAAGGTCAGATCATATGCATTTACATGCAACAAGATGGTAACGCTTTCTTAACCATTAAACATCCCGCACACCAAAATGTGTGCCGCTATTCATTTTGCCAGAACCATCAGAATTCATGTCTTTCCTTGTATTTAGACGAAAAAAAATCAAATCTAACTTGTTCAACAAAGTCAAAATCTTCATTTACTCTATTCTTCTCAATTTCACTTTCAAGTTTTAATTTGCTTGAGAATTTCTTCACAATTTTTTTTTGTTATCAAATCACTTCTGTTCTTCTTTACTTTCTCTGTCACTACTTATACGTACTACCCTCAGAAATGTATGCATCTCACCAGCCGTAACCATGATGCCTTTCCATCCACCTGACTGACACAGGTGTGCAACTTTTTTTATGTAATCTTTCTTGCTTTGCTTTTTAAAATTTTGTCTTGTCAGTTTCTGTTATACTGATCCGTCTTCACTGTACAGAACATTATGAGGTAAAAGTGGGTTAGATCCACATAACACAACAGCAATTTGGGGGGCTAAATTTGCATTTAACCCTTTGATTCCCGCACCCTATTCACCAAATGCAAAAACTTAACCCTTTGACTCCCTCACCCTATCCACCAGCTTCCTGATAGGGTGAGGGAGTCAAAGGGTTAAGTTTTTGATCTGCTAGCATTGTTGACAATGCTGGATGCCAGTGAACAGCGTGCGGGAGTCAAAGGGTTAATAAACATACTAACCATGTCTCACAAGTTTGTGACATTTTTCCTCTCTTGTACACAGCCTGTAACCAAAGTTCTGCAAAAATGCATCATCTCTCAAAAGCAAATCCATGACCGCTTAAATCCGTTTCTGCATTAGGCACTATTCTGACCCAGTGAATGAGCCATTTTCAGACAAACTCCAAATCAATCAGTCTAACCCAACATCTTTATCCACGGATTCTATGCTAAGATAATGTATGAACAAGTTTCTAGATTTCACTCTGAAGTAGTGTCTGTGGTCTGCTAGAATATGTGATACTGTACATCAAAAAACTAGTTCATGATACCAACAGAAAAAAAAAATTTGAGTACTGAAGAAAAAGGAAGCAGAGTTCAACATACACAGTTGTTTCACAAAGCCTGCAAAATCTGCATTCTGGCTGAGCGGGAGCACTGAACACTTGTATGGTGCAATAATAGGTGGTAGACTGAGGTACTGAAACACAGAATCATAATGGGACATTCAACATCAGGTAGACTGAGGTACTGAAACACAGAATCAGAATGGGACATTCAACATCAGGTAGACTGAGGTACTGAAACACAGAATCAGAATGGGACATTCAACATCAGGTAGACTGAGGTACTGACACACAGAATCATAATGGGACATTCAACATCAGGTAGACTGAGGTACTGAAACACAGAATCATAATGGGACATTCAACATCAGGTAGACTGAGGTACTGAAACACAGAATCAGAATGGGACATTCAACATCAGGTAGACTGAGGTACTGACACACAGAATCATAATGGGACATTCAACATCAGGTAGACTGAGGTACTGAAACACAGAATCAGAATGGGACATTCAACATCAGGTAGACTGAGGTACTGAAACACAGAATCATGATGGGACATTCAACATCAGGTAGACTGAGGTACTGAAACACAGTGTGTAATACATGAAAACACTGAGAATGGGACATTAACCATCGGCCATCTCATTCTTTCAAGACACTTAAGCATACAACTACACCTGACTTACAAGCTCTCAGATTCCATACATGCACAATACTAAGCCTTCGCACCAACTGTCCTAGATTTAGTGTTCCAGTAAAATATTCATATTTATTATACTCATTTTGGTGTTCTAAGTATATTTATTATTCTACACTTATTTTTATATTGTTCATCATACAGTATGAAAAGGATCAAAAAGAAAAAACTTTACCTGAACATTCACATGTGCAACCATACAAATGCTTCATCAATGCAAAATAAGGAATGTGTGCTATCTCTCTACAACCTGTTTCACAAATCTGATACATCCTATCTATCTACAGTTAGTTTCCTTGTCTGAATGTATTTGTATGGAATCATCAATCTGGCAATAGTCACATAAACAAGACGTAATGAACGGGTTAACCAAATAAAACATAAAAAAAAAAAAAAAACCACCGCCAGAAGTGTAGATGAAGAGCGGAAAGAAATTACAAACACCAACCGTTCTTTGTTCATCCCCCTCCCTCACTCTGAAGTTGTGTTCGAAGATGGCGTACATGATTCGCCCGACGCCAAACGACGGTTCAATGACTGATGGCACAAATTCTTCCACTGCAACAATTTTTTTTAAATGCTGGAAAGTAAGTAATGAAGACATGCAGGTTAGTTTTTAGGAACAAATATTGCAAACAATTTATCAAAAGTATTTATTATTTATCTGATTCTGCAAAATACCATCAAAACTTCAATAAATATTGCAAACATTTAAGTATTTATCTGATTTTGCACAATACCGTCAAAACTCCAACAAATATTGCAAACTATTAAACTATTTATCTGATTTTGCATAATACTGTCAAAACTTCAACAAACATTGCAAACGATTTATGAAAAGTATTTATATGATTTTTGCATAATACTGTTTAAATTTGCCAGATACCCTCTGTTCCACCAAGCTCAGATAACATATTGAAATAGTAAATGTGTATAAATATAATGCACAACAGATCAGCTACTTTATCAATAATACAAAGTACAACAACAAAGGTTGCAGAAAAAAATGAAATCTGATGTACTTATCCCCTTGACTGCCAATGCTTTTGGATGTCACTATCACGTACACTAGAACTACTGTTGCTTCCATACTTGTGGGAATCTATGCATGAAATTACACAGAATGATGCATTAGGCATGACAAGCTGTATTATTTTCAGATGATCTATGTAGTAATCCTGGAACAAACTTCCTCTCTCAGTCCGTCAGCAACCTACTTTTGTCTCCTTCAAGTCCGCTCTCAAAACTCACCTTTTCTCCTCCGCATAAAATCCTAACCCCCCTCTGCAGCCTGTCTCCGCTCGGAGGGAATCACATGGTTATAATATATAATTGTATATGCTATGCTCTCTATAATTTTCCATTGCTTTTATTCTTGCTTTTATTGCTTTTATTCTTTCTCCCCATTTATAGCCATGCGTGTGTGTGTGTGTGTATGTGTGTGTGTGTGTGTGTGCGTGCGTGCGTGTGCGTGCGTGCGTGCGTGCGTGCTTGCGTGTGTGTCTGCTTCAGCGCTTAGATTTGATTTTATCAAGATTTTGCGCTATATAAATATTGTTATTATTATTATTATTATAATTCCTGACACTATTACATATTCATAGTATTTTGTGAAAATTCCCACATAAAAACAGGGCTTAAAACAAGAGGACAAAAACACTGAAACTAGGGGGGTCCGGGGGCAAATCAGGGGCCATAACTTGCGCGCCGTTGCTATGAATGCTTGTAAGCCGATCACGGATGCCTTGCTCCTTTCGTTTTTTTTTTTTTTTTTTACAAACCGAAATCGCGGAATTCCGCCCAGACGCGGAACGTTTTAAGCCCTGTAAAAATCGTAAGCGCTTACCATAGAAACAAAAAAAACCCCCACCAAAAATAAACAACAACAAAAAACTAGCAGATACGATCCTCCTGACAAAATCTTAAAGTGCTCATACTGCGGATGACCACCTACTGGCAGATCACCGACAGCCCACGAGCTACAAAGGGAGGCAGCTTACTAGCGTACAAAGGGGCTTAACCCGGTCATGCTGTCCACTGCTGCCACTCACACCTCACCCTACCACCATCACCACTGTCCTCCCCTTACTGTATGTAACACCGCTCCCTAGACGTGGTGAGTGATTTTACAATGTCAGGACTGTGTACTTCAACACTATTAAGGTGTCGGCTAGTTGCCAGAATTGCCCGCAGCCAGAAACCCCTTGTCACACGCTCATAGGACCAATACTTGCAGAGTCTGCTCTGAATAGAGCACATTTCACAGAAATAGCAATTGAATACCGCTGTTTTCAACCTCTTCTTCTGTAAGAACTGTCTTCTGAATCATCCTACAGTCATTCATAATTTCTTGAATCATCTTGCATGCCTTCAAAGGTTGAATATGCGCAGGACTGCAAGACAGTTCTGGCATCACCATTTTGCTGAAACCCAGTTTCCATTCTCAGAAAAATAAAACCAAAAATAAAACCAATTGGGTGAGAATTGCATAGGTCAAAAAGTCATATAAGAGAAGCAAATCACTTTTATGAACCCTTTCTGAGACTGACAACATCAGTCAGTGCTTCTCTCCCATTTACATTATGGCGAAACATGTGACAAACTACCTCCGTTACATTTACATTTGTGTGTGTCACAAGTGGCTTTGAGCGCTCCGTAAATTTTACTTTGGCAGCACTCAAGGGTTAATGAACAAGAATCAGACAAAAAGTTATTACACAGATTCCAACTGGAAATGAATACAGCTTAACAAACAAGAATCCTCAGGATTACCAGTGAAATTCAACTGTCGTTAAGTTCATCTGTGCTTGTCAGAAACACACTCACCATGCATGGTCTTCTGTTGACGCTTCACATTAATCATTTCTTTTTTGATGTTAAAGCTCTTGCCATTCACTTGAACCTCCACTTCTCTGAAAAGCAAAAGCCAAACATAAATGCCTTCTCTTACATTTCAAATCAGTAACAGTGAACAAATCCAGGACATACAAAGAGGGTGGGTGGAGGGGGTGAAAACACAGACAGCAAATCGAGCATCGAACCTCCCAACAATTCACCAAAAGAGGAACTGCAGGTGATAGTCCTCAGTCCTAAGATGGACATAACTGATTAAAGAAAAAACAACTCAAGCAACAATGCTTTGTATTAAGTCAATGTGAAATGTTTTGACCAGCCTGTTCTCATTACCTTTAATCAAATGGTAATGTTCAACTGAATGCAAGGTAATATCATCTTGACACAAAGACAAATCATGATCAAAAAGAAATTATTACAAAATGAACATATCCATGGCACAGAGGTACCAAACTTTGAGGTAAAATGTGCAAAAAGACAAAATTCTCTTATTACATACAAAAAGACAAAATTCTCTTATTACATACAATAAGACAAAATTCTCTTATTACATACAATAACACAATTCACACATAAGTACGCTGTCTGTTGAGATATTTGTGTTGCTATAGATAACTATGTGAGACGCTGTCTGTTGAGATGAGAAATACCACTCTGCATGATTTAAAAACTTTGTGTTGCTATAGATAACTATGTGAATACAATAACATAGAGTAAGTGCAATTAAATACACATTAAAAACCAGCTAAATACTGGAATTCATTATAACAACAGAAGGAAAGCGAAGTATCCTTACTCTTTCTCAGACAAGCTTTTCTCTAGCTCTGTCACAGCATCAGCCTCCATCCTGCTAAGGTGCTCTGTGATGACCTTGGCATCCTGTTTAAAGACTTTGCCCAGCACACTCTTCTGAGGTTGACATTCCACCAATTCCACTGTACGGTAAGCAGGTTAAGGTCTAAGTCTGTCTGTCTGCCAGTTCCTTATGCTATCAAGCTTTAGTTTTTTCCCCACACAATAACCCTTTCACTCCCACAATCTGTCCACCAGCATCCTGCATCGTCAACCACACTAGCAAAGCAAAACTTTACCCTTTGACTCCCTGACCCTATCCACCAACTTCCTGCAGGAAGCTGGTGGATAGGGTCAGGGAGTCAAAGGGTTAAGTTTTTGCAGTTCCACTTCACTCAAGCTCATCAACAACTAACCTAACCTACATCCTTCTTTTGTTTGTTCTTCCATTTTTAACTACTAGGAGATAAAAGATAATAAAACACTGTCATAAACACTTAAATCCACATATAATCTGTCATAGGCCCAGTGCCTGGGAGTCCACAGGAGCTATCAATATCAATCAAGCTGCCATGAGGCCATCCACCATAGGAGACCCCACACTGCATTATAAAGTAACTGGAGACTGGTAAACTTTCACAGAACCTTTCCATAAGCCCCTAAACACTAAACAATACACAACAGAGATTGAAAATATAGCCAGGTGATGTATCATCAACAGTCTGTAGTTAATGAAAGTACCTTCATAAACACACAAAACACATGTCCACTAAACACATGCACGCATGCACACAAGGACACACACACACACACACACACATACACACACACACACACACACACACACACACACACATACACACACACAGAGCTCCTCTTGTAAATCAGGCCTTTAATAAAAGCATGAACAAATGATAAAAAGAAAAAGGATATAGGTTCAGGAAGTTTGCGCTCTGCAACCAATTTGACGTTTGTAGTTTTGGTGTGCTGTGTGAGATCGTAGCAGGAACGATCAGCGCAACCCACGCACTCAATCCATCCCTGAAACACACACGGTCAGGTTTCACACACAACAACTATCAACACTGAACAACTTCAAGCATAAGAGTCAAACACAACTGTTAACTCGTTCATCAGGATCACGTCATATCATGTCAGATGTCTTCATTTACACAACTTGTTTAACGCTGATATGTATTACGTCAGTTGCACGTCCTAAAATCTACCCCCATGAACATTTTCAGACAAAATAACCCCATAAGCACCCACCACCCCCAAAAAACAAAGATACAAACAAGAACAGAAACAACAGAAAACATGATTTCCCCCCAACCCCCAACATAAACACAATCTATCCAATCTATTTCTATTGTACTCTTTACTGTAGTCTGGGTTCTGCCACACAACACTGGATCATGTATGTTCACTCCCATTACCAAGAGTCAAAATTAACCCTTCGACTCCAGCACCCTATCTACAAGCTGCAAAAACTTAATCTTTTGACTACCTCACCCTGGGAGTCAAAGGGTTATGTTTTTGCTTTGCTATGATTGATGATGATGCAGGATGCTAGTGGATAGGGTAGGGAGTCAAAGAGGTAATGATATGTTTGTGTGAGACCAGGAACTAAACACCAAAATGCACAGGTAGTAGAGCTATTTAGCCACAGCAGTAGTTATCGTTAAATAAAATTATAACATAACAGTGGAAGTATATTACTGCTTCGGCAGAACTCTTTTACTAATGTAGTAACTATAATACTCACATAAGAAGTCTTGCACTCGGCATCCCAGCAGTCACAGGCATAGTGAGCCATCTCATTGGACAGATGTTGACGGAACCTCAGCCGCTTAGGGTCTATGCCCACTTTAGTTAGGAACAAGTATATACGAGCCATGAAGTAACCCAGTGTTTCGTTGGCTATAAGTCTCTGGAAAGAAAATACAGAAAACACAAATGTTCAACAAGAACACACCATTCATGAGGTTCCTAGAATCATACAGATCTGTTCCGTCTAGGTTTAAGGCTATTGCCATCAGTCGTTTAACCCTGATCGCGGTTGTCGCGACAATAGTTGCGCCCCTTTCTCACTGCTAGCACAGGGAAGTCGCGACAATGGGCGCGCTGGTCAGTGACCGACTTTCGCGAGGTCAAGGACGCGTCCCCTCAGTGGAAAATTCCACTGACCGTGTCAAGTGCGTAGTTGCTTGACTGAAGCGCCCTGTAACATGTATATTCAGCAGTTTGACTGAGAGTTTGAGTTTGTGGAGTCCTTTTATCCAGAGGGCGTGGCGACACTCAAAATGGCTGGCAGACGACGACGCGACCAGTTTAGAGATTTTTTGAACGAATTTTTTGCGGACGAAATCGCCGATGCCCGGGAAGGTGAAGACCTGCAAGATGTCTTGGAGGGTCTTATGCTTCCTGGAGATGCCAGGCAGATCGACCAGGCCCCATCCAACAGAAATTTTGACGATGATGTGGCGGAGGGGTGGATGAGCGAGGAAGGCGAACTCGTCAACATGCCATTCGCGAGAGAGTCGCGACTGCTCGTTGATGACAACTTCCCCGATAATCCCCAACCTCTTGATTTCTTCTCTCTATTCATTGATGAGAGAATCATCGATCTTTTAGTTGAGCAGACTAACCTCTACGCCCAAAGAAAGATCGATGCTGGCAACCTGAAACCACACTCTAGGTAAGTTTCCATTTTTTGTTTCGTATACGCCCCCTTTCGCGTCTTCCTCTCTCTCTATTTACCTCTCTCTCTCTCTCTCTCACATTTTACCTCTCGTTCCCGTTCTCTTTCTTTCTACACTCTCTCCTCTCTTTTTTCATCTCTCGTTTGCTCACTTGTTTGTTTGTTTGTTTTTTTGCTGAAATAGTTATTTCCTCCATTGATTTGCCCACTCTTCTGTTTTTTTCTGTCTCTGCTCCTCCTAGCTCCCTCTCTGTGCAATTCATGTGTTTCTTTTGAGTAATTTAGAAAGGAGACTTAGGTGTGTGAGCTTTTCTCTGTGATGATTTTCTACATCAATGGCAGATTTTGTTTTTCTCCTCACTGTAAATGAACTTGTTACAATCCCTCTCTATCATTGGTTTTCTCTTTTTGCCTTGAATGAAAAAAATGTGGTTGTGTGTGTTTGTATGAGTGTGTTTGTTCTTTGATTGTTTTAGTGAAGCATTGTATCAGAGTGTGCATGTGTATGCTAGCAAATATGTTTATGCAAGCATATGTGTGTGTGTATGCGAGTGTGTGTGTGTGTTTACATGTTATGCTTTTTTTTTTTTTTTCTCTTTCTCTGTGTGTAACAAAGTGGGTTTATTCCCAGGTTGCATCACTGGAAACCTCTGACCAGGGCAGAGATGAGGGTGTTTCTGGCACTCTGCATTTCAACAGGCCTCGTCATCAAGCCTACCATCCCAGAGTACTGGTCAGCGGATGAAATCACAGAGACACCATTTTTCGCCAAAAACATGACATCTCTGCGTTTTGAAGCCATCCTCAGTAACTTCCATCTTGTGGACAACACAGAGGATGACTTCACCGACCCCCTCTTCAAAGTGAGGCCTTTCTACAACCACCTGCGGGCCAAGTTCCTGGTCTACTCGCCAGAAAGGGACATCAGCTTTGACGAAGCGACATGTCCCTGGAAAGGCAGACTCCGCTTCCGGGTGTACAATCCTGCCAAGCCTACCAAGTTTGGCATCAAAATGTATGAGGCATGTGAGGCCAAGTCAGGGTATGTGCTTGGCATGGATATATACCAGGGTTCCACACGAGGCACCGACTTCTCCGAGGCACTGGGCATCGAGCAGGAGCTGAACATCACCACCCGCACTGTCCTCGGCCTTCTCAGCTACAGTGGATTGTTGGACCAAGGGCATCGCGTTTACATGGACAATTACTACACCAGTCCAGAGCTCTTCACCCAACTCTATCTGCTGAACACCTATGCTTGTGGTACAGTGCGTACAAACAGGCAAGGCATGCCACGTGTCTTCAAGAAGGCGAAGAGGAGGGCAGATAGAGTTCAGCTGACCCAGGGACAGAGCATCTTCAGGCAGAATGACCATCTTCTGGCCCTGAAGTACCATGATAAGCGCGATGTCCATATGCTAACAACAATCCACAGCCCCACTGAAGTCAAGCTGGACAAGCGGGATGAGGCAGGCAACCCCATCTGGAAACCAACCTGCATTGTGGACTATATCCGCAATATGGGGGGGGGTGGACACTTCTGACCAAATAATTGGTAATTATTCCCTGCTGAGGAAAACTGTGAAGTGGTGGAGGAAACTTTTCTTCTATCTCTTCACAGTAGCACTCTGCAATGCTTACTGTCTCCACCGGAAGTTTGCCAACAATACGTTGACACACTATCAGTTCCGGAGAGAGATTGTGCGTCAGCTGATTCTCCAATCTCCTGATGCACCAAAGCCAGTTGGCAGAGGGAAGAAGAGTCTGAACCCCCCACTGAGGCTGACTGGCATGCACAAGCCTGTACATCACATTGCCAAAGAAGGAGCCAAGAGGAAACGCCCCATGCGTGACTGTGTTGCATGCAACAGACCCAAAAAAGATCGTGCTGGGTTCAAGCGCAAACAGTCGGCCTTCAAGTGTGAGCAGTGTGATGTAACCTTGTGTGTGCCAGAATGCTTCAATATATACCACAGCAGGGTGGATTTCAAGAGGGTTTTGCAGCAGCCTGGTGAGCCTGCCCCTGGTCCTTCTGGGGACCACTGACAGTCTCATCAACACGCCTGTCCTCACCTGACATTTCACCTGTTTGGCAGAGGTATTTACCTTCATGTTGATTTATATTTGATAATGAATTGATGAGCAGTATTCCTCATTCATTTCTGAACATATTTTGTATAACATTTATTGTTCAAAAACAAATAGTTTTTGAGATATAGCTCATTTAAACTTACTACCGTTTTTTTTGTTTTTTTCTGTTCGTTATATGACCTAACACAGTGTTTACATAGGTACGAATTATAACCAGGATAAGGGTTAATAGAAAATATCTCACTATCTGAAAATTTTTTTTTGGCTAATGTAATGTTTCACAACTTATGTGGACAGCTAGGATCTGTCATTAAAAAAAAAAAGCTCCCCTAGCAAAAGCAACAATAACCCTTTGACTGCCACACCCTGTCCACCAGCATAATGCACTATCAACCAAGCTAGCAAAGCAAAAACTTAACTCTTTGGCTCCCTCACCCTATCCATCAGCTCCCTGCAGGAAGCTGGTGGATAGGATGAGGGAGTCAAAGGGGTTTTTGCAGTTGGTGGATAGGGTGCCGTAGTCAAAGGGTTAAAAGAGGTCACTATCTTGCTGTCTAACTTGATTTCCACATGAGTTATGTGTTTTGTTCTTGGAGGGAGAGAAGCACAACACTGACCTCCTTCACAGCCTCCCCAACTTTCCTCTTCTCTGGAGCCTTGCCATCCATCTGGTTGCAGCCAGAGTACAAGTTCAGCTCAATGTCAGCCAATGCAGCAAACTTAGGATGGTCCTTCTTGTTTGGGTCACAGAAGTGTTCAATTTCTGCCATTGTGAACTCTCTGCACACAGACATCAGTTTACCTGAAAGTCAGAGATCAACTCTGAATAACACAGAGATCAACTCTGAATAACAAGTTAAACATTTTTTACTCTCAATTATCTTTGGGGGGGACCATAAGAGATAAAATCTATAAAAGCTAAGTGATATACACCATACACGTGGCACCTGTGTCGTTAGTGCATATGAAATTCCTTCCCAGCACGGAAACGTCATCCTGAGAAACTGAAACTGAAATATAGAGATCAGTCGTTGTGGGGTAGTGGACTTCTGATTGGAAGGCTGTGGGTCTGAATCCCCATCAGTCCCTTCAAAAATCATTGTGGTGTTTTTACTTGACTTCAACCAGCTCTTACCCAGACTTAAGTATGCTACTGGCTCGTTGGGAATGTTGGAATCACACAGTGAGGAGTCTTTTCCATTTCACTGATGAGTCATTAAAAGTGTTGCTCAAATCCTGTGACCAACACCACAGGTGTCCGTATCTTTCATGAGTGGTTGATGCCAGGATATGTTACGATAGGAAGCGTGGAATACAGCCCTGTCATGATGTTTCAATCCTAGATGGAACTCCAGAGCATCATGATTATCATCCTCATCGTCACCATCGTCACACTGAAAAAACTGCACCAGCTTCTCTGGTCATTAAGGTGACATAGATAAACAGGGGGGCAATAACAAAAAAAAACCAACAACAAAAAAGCGAGCACAAAGGAAATTTCCCTAGTGCAAAGATCCTTAAAGGGAAAAAAGCATGTGCTGAGGCTTAGTTTTCAGGCAAGCTAGATTGGGCTAGTGAACTACATATACTGATCAAAATCTTGCTACCAATTTTGTGGTGACTAACACACTTTTCATGTAAATGGGAAAGGCCACAATGGATAAATATGGATCTTCCAACCCCTTCTCTTTGGGAAAAAGTAGACTCAAACAAAACATAAAACACATAATCCAAAACAAGTGTGACTGCCCATGCTCAAGCAAACAGGAACCAGAAAAAAACACAAAAAATCAGAACATGTATTTAATACAACCAGACAACACTGGCGCAAATTTTCAGCCAACTGGCCTTTGTCAAACGTAAGATCATAAACAAAACACCAAATACAAAAATTAGGAGAAAAAGACTGAAACTTCCCAACTGCTTCGTCCGGTGTGAGAAAACACATCTTTCTGACAAGAAGGCTTTTCTCTAAAAACTTTGGACAAAGATACCACAACAAAGCAGTACAAAGAAAAATGTCAAGAACTAATAACGCACTGAATTACTTCTATACCATCTACAAGTAGCAGCACACCACCACCCTCTATCATTCCCTCCTCCTCCTGCAACACATTAACTCAATCGCTTTGTGCCGGAAGAAAATCTCCGTCACTTCCGTTTACTGCTTGGGTACGTGACGTCGATTTATCGACGGCGGACATTTGTATAATTTTTTTTTACGTCAGAAGCGTCAGTTTTAAGGAAAACTCACTGGGAACCTAAACTAGGGTATGTTTACAGCATTTATTTACCTTAGACCGTTTGTGGCAATGTGAAACAAAGACAACAGTAGCCTTTTTTCAGCGCTACCGGTGACATGCGAATTTCGCAAATGGCGTCAAGGAAAGCAGGTCGAACCTTACAATTCTGTAAATATTTTGTGCTCTGGAGCAACTGTACGCAAAAAGTGACAACTACTAGTAATCTTGTGATTTGAAACATCCATGGCATCGAAATCATGTTCTGGACTTCATCTAAAACTGTTTCACAGTGTGTGTTCATATCCATCAAAAAAAAAAATTACCCCCCTTTGGATACCTATTTGGATACCTCATCATTTACAAGTACACGGAATACCATAAATAAAGTAAGATTATTTGTAAAGATCTAATCCTGGTCTTTCTGTATCACTTTACTTTGTTTGTCTACTTTATTTGGTTGTTTTTCTATATTTTTTTAAAATGTGCTAAAAATCCTCCGAATTGAGGGGGCAGAATGACCCTGAAGACTGCGACTCGACTGAGTTAAAGCCATGAAGAAAATATTTCATCATCACTACCACCCCAACATCACTACAGGATTGTGTATGTACCTGACTCTAATCAGCCCAGATCGTGGAGAGATCTCATTACGGAAAGCATTGCCAATCTGAGCACCAGCAAAAGGCAGCTTGCCCTGGTTGAACTCCAACAGGCGCTTGAAGTTGACAAATACCCCCTGGGCTGTCTCCGGTCGAAGGAAACTGAAAAAATAATAAACGTATGACTAAAGGAATGTCACAACTGCTTTTAATTCAAAGACATATTCTTCAGATATTAATCAATTTCCCTATTGTTAAATATAAATTACACATGCTACGTGAAAATGACAAACTAAAGTACTAAATCCATGCCTTGCAAAATATATAGGGGGCACACATCTCTCTGTTTTATGCGCGCGCGCGCGCACACACACACACACACACATGAATATACACGCACACACATGAATATACACGCACACATATAATAATAATAATAATAATAAAGGCAATTTATATAGCGCTTTCCAGAGCACAAAGCGCTTCACATAAAATCAGTATATAACTAAATACAAATAGATATACACACATACACACGTACACAGACCTGCCAACCCTGACTTTTAAGTTGGAGTATTTGTCCAGGAAAAATGGAGTATTTTTGAAAATATTGGTGTATTCTGAGTGCGCAGCGCCGAAGGCGCAAGCTAACTAGGGGGGTCCGGGGCATGCCCCCCGGAAAATTTTTAAAGAATTGGTGCAAATCTGTGCAATCTAGAGCATTCTGAGCCAAAAATTCACTTTCTAATGTACTTGATTTTTTTATCTTTAATTTTTTTTTCGTCGTATTTTTTATTAAGTCGGCGTATTGGTCGTATTTTGAGTAAACTGGCGTACTAAATACGCCAAAATCGTATGGGTTGGCAGGTCTGCGTACACATACTCAGATACACAAAGCTAGAGTGTAACAGAAAATCAACCATACCCCTTGAGCTGGCCAGTAGGCCCAATAGGTGTGGCAAACATGAGGTTGAACTCGATGGGGTCGCTGAGATCGTTATTTGTGACAGGCGACTTCATATTATATTTCCTCAATGCTTGCTGCATGTCATCTTTAGACATGCCATCAATCTGAAAGTCAAAGAATCACATCTGCAGACAAATGCAAATGAGAATTCAGGACAAGCAAGCAAACAAGTTTACCTGACATCTCTCCCCTCCCCCTTCTGAAATGTCTGTCATACCTCTTACCATTTTCAAGCTCTGAAATGTCTGTCATACCTCTTACCATTTTCAAAGCTCTGAAATGTCTGTCATACCTCTTACCATTTTCAAGCTCTGAAATGTCTGTCATACCTCTTACTATTTTCAAAGCTCTGAAATGTCTGTCATACCTCTTACCATTTTCAAGCTCTGAAATGTCTGTCATACCTCTTACTATTTTCAAAGCTCTGAAATGTCTGTCATACCTCTTACTATTTTCAAAGTTCTGAAATGTCTGTCATACCTCTTACCATTTTCAAGCTCTGAAATGTCTGTCATACCTCTTACTATTTTCAAAGCTCTGAAACGTCTGTCATACCTCTTACCATTTTCAAAGATCTGAAATGTCCGTAATACCTCATCACTTTTTAAATTTTGAGATGCATGTCATCAATTTAACCCTTTCACCACTGCTTCTCCAGCCAGTCTGTAGTGCCATGCACTAGCCTCCGACAGCTGGTGGGTGGTCATGTTGCTGGTACATGTAGAGCACAGGACAAGTGCACGCTCATTACATGTGCACTACCATGATTCTGGAACTTCAACATTAAAACCAGCCCAAGCCTCCTGCATAAAAGAGCAATGCAAAACATTGCACCATCCACAGCGGCTACACAAATGCTTACGGCTGTCTGACATCATGCTGACTGCAGTCGCTTAATGTTGTGAACCCTTCTGGTCGACCTGAGTCTCCAAAAGTGGTGAAAAGGTTAAAAGAAAACAGAACTTTCCACAACGTTCATGGAATTCATTGATGTATTCCATCATTTTCTCTACACTCTGGACAAGGTGAAGATCCCCCTCAGCCAAAGTAACCACTGGAATTCTGATTATTTTATCAAAGTGTGAAGCTGTGCATAGTTTTCAGGATTATCGAATCAGTCAGGTTTAGATAATCCTTGCAATAAAAATAAAAATCTCCTAAAGACACACATCTTCAGTTAAGCACAAGCTAACACCATGCTAACCTCATCGTACCTGCTTCTCTCCTCTATTGTATCATTTACCATGCCAAGCAGATCTCTAATGATTTGTACAGAGCTAAACATGAACAGACAAACTACTTACTAATGTAATTTCTTAACTAAATAGGATAATAAACAAAAAATACACAGACAAATCATTATGACTAGTATCACTATTTAAAGATTTAAGATTTCATAAAGACTATCAACTACTATTTAAAGTTTGACATTTTAAATACAAAGCATCTTGTTTTGGTATTGTTTGCTTTGTGTTGTTCATGTGACTGCCTGTATGTTTGTTTGTATGTTAGTTTTATAATGTTGGTGAAAACAGGCATCAAAAAAGCCAGCACCATCAACTGTAAAGTCAGCAAGTTAGGCCAAAGTCTTACTTTATCATTATTTTTAGGTGAGCGAATGGCAACAACAACAATGTCGTCACAGAACTTACCAAAGGCATCAAGGCACGTATTTCATCTTTCGTTTCTAGTTCTACTTTCTTGTCTGCCAGCATTTTCTCAAAGGTGGCTGTGAAACACACAAACATCCTGTAAAAGCTGGTGGTCAAAAATAATCAAATAACATGCCAAAAGTGGATGTTCTTGGCAAGGACGAACAAGTCTGCCGACCAACTTTTACCAAATGAAAAAAAAAACGATCAGTGCCAGCTGTCCAATCAAGAATGGTCGTGACATGATGGATTTGGGTCATTCACTACCCTTCATTACTGCTGGTTGCTCAGCTTATTCAACTAATCACTTCTGCTATATAGCACACAAAACTGGTAGTGGTACTACTCTACTACTGCTTCTGTTGATGCTGGCAAGATTTTACATAGCACCTAGCCGCTATTTTATTGATTCAGTTTCTAAGGAAGACGGAGAAAAAAAACTACAATTTAATCCTTGGCTAATGCTCATAGAATAGAGCTCTTAATTAAGTGAAATATTTTCAAAATCTGTATTATATGCATATACGTGCATGCATGCTGTTATGCTGTGTATCCATTTAGAAATGGCACATCAATAAATCTTTCTCACTTACTGCACTTAGTGAATCTATGCACAGAAAAAAGAATTCTGTCAGTTAAAATACCTTCTCTCTTAATTACATCTCTTTGTCTGGCCAAGTCATCTGACAATAAATCAAACTTTTGCCTCAACGCCTGGCCAGTCATCCGACAATAAATCAAAACTTTTGCCTCAACGCCTGGCCAGTCATCCGACAATAAATCAAACTTTTGCCTCAACGTCTGGCCAGTCATCCGACAATAAATCAAACTTTTGCCTCAACGTCTGGCCAGTCATCCGACAATAAATCAAACTTTTGCCTCAACGTCTGGCCAGTCATCCGACAATAAATCAAACTTTTGCCTCAACGCCTGGCCAGTCATCCGACAATAAATCAAACTTTTGCCTCAACGTCTGGCCAGTCATCCGACAATAAATCAAATCTTTGCCTCAACACCTGGCCAGTCATCCGACAATAAATCAAACTTTTGCCTCAACGCCTGGCCAGTCATCCGACAATAAATCAAACTTTTGCCTCAACGCCTGGCCAGTCATCTGACAATTAATCAAACTGTTGCCTCAACGCTCGACCTGTCATCTGACAATTAATCAAACTTTTGCCTCAATGCCCGGCCATCATCTAACAATTAATGAAAGTCAAAACTTATTTAACTGCCAATCACCAACAAGTCAGTTTCTATTTTCTTCGCAACTTTAGCTAGATGTTAAAAAAACACACACACACAGACACACAAAAAAATAAAATTGAGAAAAAGAAGACACCAGCCCAAATGGGTCTCAATTTTATTAACAAATGACAAAATATCCCCACTGGTCTTCCTTTCTTTTAAAAACTGAAATGAAACCAGGAAACGCACCTTCAATAAGATGGTCTGCCCTGAAGCACTCCCCATTCTTGAGATCTTTCACCATGTAATCCTGAAACCTGTCCACATGGCCAGAAGCTCTGCACACAACACAACGTGTGTTACTGGTGGTAACTGTGACAGTGGTCACACAGCAGTTTCGTCCTTTGACACACAATTTCACCCAATGCATGACCTCAGATAATCCTCAAATGTGCACCTCTAATATCCTGTAAAAATAAACAATGGGCCAATAATCTGTCAACTAGTTTATCATGAGAACTGATCTCCTTGGCAGTTTGTAAGCTAAAAATAATAACAATATGAATGACTGAAAAAAATCTCCTTATCATGAAAAGTACTGCTCTTGGTAGTTTGTAAGCTAAAAATCATGAAAATGTATAAAAAGCATCATCTTGCAACATGTTAACAAAACTGCAAATGCAACGGAACACATTCAAACAACAGGCTTTGGCAGTATCTTCTTTTATTCATATTACTCACTGTCAGAAAACCAAATGTGTTGTGCCCAAGTACCTGTGTATGTGTGAGAAAATTAGAGAGTGAAAAAAAAATGATACAGACACAAGTGACAGAGTGAAAATTCAAGAAAACATCAGTATGTGTTGTGTATGGGAATGTGCACATACATGCGTACATGCTGTGTGTGTGAAACAGCAAAAACCAGCAGTATTTAATCCAAGGATTGATACACAGACCACAGTCTGGGTAATCAAGAGTAGGAAGAAAGTGGAAACAATTTAGCAGTGAAATTTACTTGAGAACAGCCTCAGGAGTGAGCATGGCCGTGTCCAGCTCCAACATCTGTTCTTCCAGCACAAAGAAGTGGCGCCATGCCTGAAGCAGGTTGGCCTTCATGGCACAACCCATAGGCCCAAAGTCATACAGACCATTCACGCCTGTAATAAAAACACAACAAGATAATGATTATTCAATTATGTATCATACATATCCTTAGTAAGAACATTCACACACACACACACACACACACACACACACACACACACACACACACACACATATACACACAAAATCATGAATATTTTCATTATTTACGATAATCACTAGTTGTGCATTTCAATTCATTTCATTCTTAACCCTACCAGACCGAGTTCCCGCTATTGCGGGAATGACGAAAATGACTATATACCGTGTTCCCGCTATAGCGGGAATAGCACACTCACATGATCGTCACTTTATCAAGAGCTAAAAATAACCACCCAACCGTTGCTAAGTGTCGCGTGAGCGTGTGTTCAGCCTATTGCAAATGTCTGCCTTTGTGTTGATGGTATTTTGAGGTGATTTGGGTGCAAAATTGACCATGAAGCGAGCTAGTGATGAACCAAGCACTTCAACAGGTAAACGGGCGAGGCCAACTCGCTTCACAGTTCAACAAGTGGTGGACATTTTGCAGATTGGAGAATTTGATCAGGAATACGTTTCCGATTCAAGTGACGATGATTACGTTGATGAAGCATTGAGTGAAAGTGATGATTCTGACAATGAAAGAAGTAGGTCGAGATAGAGTGTTGGAAGAAGGGGGCGTGCCCGTACCCCCCAACCAAGTGATAGGGTAGATGCTTGTGTGATTGAGGGTTGGACTGGCGTTAGATGAAAGGTAGGCCTATTTTCTACAATCTCTCCACGTTTCATATAATTCTAACCATTGGTGTGCATGATATGAACAGTTTTCTAACGTATATACATTTTTTTCATAATTTTGCTCAAGAGGCCAGGCAGGGGGCACAATTACGCTCAGGGGCTCAGGTCTGGTAGGGTTAATCCCCTTCCCTACTACAGTATAATAACAGCAAAATTTTGCCAAGTTTGATAGGTTCACTATCTGTTCACTGTTCATTCATTTATTGAGATTTCTCTTTAAGGTTTTTGACTTTTTTCCATGTACCTTTGGCTATGATGTGACAGAATCATCTGATTTTATTAGCAGTATCAAAATCATGTTGCTCAGTGTCACTTTCTCCCCATTCCCCCATATATGACAAAACAGAGTTGTATAGTATAGTTACCGTCATCTCCCCTTCTTCAGAATTGCTGTCATTTGGTCCTCCAAAATCTTTATCCTCACAATCTTCATTATTTAGAACTTCTTCTAAAACTTTCAGAACCCTGCAGTGCTTGAAAACAGGCCTGTGGGTTGAAGATGGATGCTGGTTTGCCAACATGACTTTGATTATCAATCTCCCAACTTTCTCCAAAACAGTACTACTAACAGCAGTAATTCTTGCAACAGTTAACAGGTACAACTGTGCTGTGATATCCCTACAAGAGGCTACATCGATTACAGTATTTTCTCCCTTTAGTTATTTTACTGAGTAAAATGCCCTGTGTTACATCGCTTACAGGCATATGAAAACATGAAAACGATCCTGTGGTTGCCATAGGGTAACAGTCAAGGAGTTACATTAAGCTTACTAGTAATTCAGATTCATAATGGTAAAACATGCTATTCTAACTTAGATAAAACACTTTTCACTCCGCTGAAGGTATCTTTCATAACACTTACCACCATAGATGGCAAAGGACTGGTCATAGAAAAATCTCTGCTTGAGGAGATCTTCCATCTTGCCTCTGTCAAAGTCATCTTTGGGGGCAAGAGCCAACTCCTGGAAGAAAAAAAAGGAACAAATCTCAGAGATTCCAAGCTCCTAATCCTGGACTTTTCATTACAGTATAATAAATTCATCAGTAGTTTTCATAAGCTGTCAGTATCCCGTCCACCCTCACGTCTTTCACATGAGCAGGCAGTGTTTATAAAAATATGCATTCATTTAAGACCATATGCTTACCATATCATTTTAATTTCTTGTAAACAAATACAAATTATGTGATGTTTTCAGAAAGTGTAAATTAATGTAACAGTTCAATAAGTGTGTCTATCTCATGCCAATGACACTCTTTACAATGTGAAGGCACTGCTATTGCAAGTAGCTTTAAAAACTCCACCAGCTGCAAATACCATTATTCAAGATATAAATTTTCTTAAGGGATAAAACCTTTTCTTTTTTATAGTATCAGCGTTTGAACAAGATGGTAGTGTAGTTTCTACCATCTGTAGGGCTCTATGAAATCTTTTCTGATCAACAAACTTGTTCCAGGACTCACTCATATTAAATGATGCAATATTTAATGAATTTAAACAGCTTTCACTTCAAAAGCAAGTAATCATAGTAATGCCCTGATCTGACTGGTTTTTTTTTTTTCCCTAAATATACAAAAAATTTCATTGTAGTAACTCGACAGTTAAACCCCAATTCTGAAACATACAAACAAATCTTTACACTTTTTAAAGCCATAACAGAATTCCAATATGTCAGTCTTACGAATTATATACCTTGTCCTCCAAAGCTTTCTTTTTGTGCTTGAGCTCTGCTACAGCACGCTGAATCTCAATGTCTACTGCTTTCTCCTGCTTCAGGCGTCGCACAAGTTCACCCTGCAGAAACAAACACACACACACACACACACACACACACACACACACACACACCACACACACACAATCTACTTAGTTTCATCTTGTTTTAAGTTTGACAACACCTCTAAGTTATTTACTTAGTCTGGCATGTTTTGCTACAACTGTAAAAGCTTAACTATGTAAATATGTTACACATAACATGTTACACATTAGATCTGGTTGGTACAGAAACAGTCCAACCAAGTTTCGATCTGACTAAGTAGTGACCAGGGATAATTTTGTGCATGCAGCTCCAGTCCATCCATCTGTAAATGGGTTCTGACATTGTTCACCACTGAGGATGGTAAAGCAGCAAAGAAGAAGAGATGATTATAATATCACCTTCTTAATAAATCAATGCAGGTTTCAAGAAGTGTTGAAGTTTTTACATCATTCCCATACTACCTCAAGGCTGCAGGACAATGTTACACATAATCAAATCAATCCAAGTCAAAACTGTCCTCTTAACTGGTTTCTGCTTTGAATTACTACATCTAAATGTACACAAACCAATCATTCAATGGTCAGAAATAGAAAAGATCCATATTTTCTTTTCTTTTCCTGCCTCACAACCTCCCTAGTCAAATGCAAAACCCTCCAGCATGAAATTTTCAAATAATAATTCAATGAAATTAAAAAACAGAAAATGAAAGATGCTATCAACTACATCAGCCTACAAATTTCAAAGTCACATCCCATATTTTTAGGTTGCCCTGGTACACTTTGGAGCAAAAGGAAAGAAGAAGAAGAAGAATGTGCAAAATCTTAATATAGGCCTATATATTATTAGTAATAGTAGTAATTATTTTTATTATGTATGATTAAATCAGAGCGCACACTCTCATCATTCACTCACAATGACAAAAACAACTTAAGAATACAAAACATATCCATAGTGGAATTGAGAGGACAGGAAAGGGAGGAGTGGAATGAAGAGGTGGATGAGTGAAAAGGGAAGTTACTGCTGGACAAAAAGCTATGTCTTCAAGTTAGATATGATGAAAGAAAAGAGTCTGCCAAAGGAAAACTTAAAGCTCATTCCAGTTGTATGGGCCAAGAGACAGAACATGAACAGTGACTGACTGTGGAACATTGACTAAGAAATTTGTAAACAGTCTCAGAAGCAGGACAGAAAGTGGAGCAGGAATGTGCATTTGGAGATGGTCGCAGAGCTGAATAGCCCTGTGCAAATCCATTCATATACTTGTAGCAAAACATTGATTTTGTCATTAAATCTGGGTCTGAGTGACAGAAACACTACTAACACTGTGTAACAAGCAACCAATGGAGGAACTGATTCTACAGACTGCACAGCCTATTTGTATGATTTTGTTTTGAAGTATCTAAGATACTATTGATCTAAATTAAGTCAAATTCTCTGGCAGGTCAAAAATGTATTATGACAGAAAATTAAATTCCAGAATGGGAAGGATCCTAAAAACAGAACCACCAAGGGAAATCAAAATTTGACCAATAAAGTCATGCTCATTCTCTCTCAATCAAACCAGTATATTGTATTGCTCTTAGTACAGTATTAGCTCAGTAGCTGAATAAATTTTTGCTGACACAGAATATTTCGGCTGCCCTTTAGTTTAATGCTAACAGGATTACTATCACTGTGTATCAGTTAATTATCAAGTTAATCATAAGTGAACAACCACAGAAAAAGGAGGCTACAGCACAAAATCTTCATGTTCGAATTTTCAACTTATTTCAAATTTAAATGTTTACAGAGTAACATGCAAAAAAAAAAAAAAAAAAAAAAAAAATTCACTTACCTTTTAGTTTTACTGTATTACTATTAGTATTACTATTACTGCTTTCTTTTTAGACATGTTTGAACTTTGTAAACTTTTCAAAAAGAAAATAAATGTGCTCATGAAATTTTGAAAGAAAAAATCCTAATAAAGACCAACTATTCATGGTGCTTCCACTCATTCCAGTTATAAACTATGAAAGAATTCTAGAAACTGAAGATTAGAATAGGAATGTTTACGAGGCAAGAATGGCAAACCGCTGCCGCTTATTGCATCAGTGAGCCACGGTACAGTATGTCACATATGTGTAATTAAATAGATGTTTACGACTCATTCTGGCTATTTTTAGCAAAAGCTATGACAGGCCTTATGCACGTTTAGCCTCCTTTTCCCATGCAGGGTCATATAATACTATACACACTGATCAACAACACACCTGACAGGGTATTGCATCAGACCAGCCTAGCCCTAGGCCTATTGAAAGATGGCCAAAGAAAATATTTAATAAAGATGAGAGAAAGGGTTGATAGAGACAGTGTATGAGGATGTGTGTAGTCTCGTGTTTGTTACATTTACTGACTTACTGCATCATAAGCATGACTGTAGGCCTATATGCCATAATATGGCCTAGGTCCTAAGTGTTATCATTAGTATTGGAGAGAAGAGAGAGAGAGAGAGAGAGAGAGTGGTGTGTGTGTGCGTTGTGTGACTGAGTGAGAGAGAGCATCACAAGTATACATACATGTGTGAGAGAGAGAGAGAGAGAGAGAGAGAGAGAGAGAGAGAGAGAGAGTGTGTGTGTGTGTGTGTGTGTGTGTGTGTGTGTGTGTGTGTGTGTGTGTGTGTGTGTGTGTGTGTGTGTGTACTGTGTACATATCATGACATAAAAATTATGTGACTGATTCGGTATCATAACAATTAACATACTATGCAATCATGCATATTATCGTCATAATTTTTCATACTGAACAGTGTTAAAGCGTGAGTGAGTGTCAGTGTGTGTGGGTGTGTGTGATGTGTGCGCGCGAGAGCGTGTATGACTGTATGACTGTATCATGTGTATGTGTCACTTTTTTTGTGTGTAGGCTACGTACGCAAATTTTCAGCAATATTCTGGGCTAATGATTTTAGTAACCATACAGACCTAGGCCAAAAACGGATCAAGCACACAAACTACCAATAAGAATATGAAGTTTTCCCAACATCAAAATTAAATTCTGATGCTATATAATCGTTTTAACCAGATGCTTACCTGTTCTTTAACTGCAACCCGAAGAGGTGCAAGTTGTGCTTCAATTTCTGGATCACACATAGCTAGATTGTGTGTTTTCAGCTTCTTCTGTGCTTTCAATTTTCGTGATCCCCAGGCCGGTTGTGTTTGTTCTGTTAGGTGTCTAGATCCCTGCGTGGTATGCCTGATAAATGAAGCTGAAAACCTCTTTTTGGCGACTCCCGTTACAGCCGACAGAGCCCTAAGCAGTGGTTTCATCAGAAAACTCTCGGTGCCACGAAAACAGCTTTTACACTGAAAGAAATAAAGGAGAACAAGTCGTTTCCAAAATCTATTAAAAATTAGACTGATAATAAAAAGTAAAACATTTCATATTACGAAAAAAATATTATTTCATATTATGAATGCACTAAAATGGAAACTTTGATCCGGTGAAAAATAAATAAACAGCTCGCAACGCTTAAATAGAATCTTGTCTTTGAAAATCAAAGTGTTCCTTACGGGTTTAAGAAGAATATGGCCTCTTTCCGATTCAAAATGGATGCGCCCATGTAACATGTGAAAGAAAACTTCCTGTTGCAAGTACTCTTTTAACAATGCATCCTTCTGTGTGTGGTCGTATTACCTACAGTATGTACTCACAAATTAGACGTAAGTTGTGTGAAGCTCTGAAAGGATCAATCAGTCTATCATGCGATGGGCAACGTCTTTCAACCTATTGTAACAGGTCCATGGTTGCAGACGAAGGCGCAGCAGGCAAACGCCGGCGTCTTGTACTTGGCATCGAGACGAGCTGCGACGACACTGGTGCCGCTGTTGTTGATGATCGCGGAATTGTCGTTGGTGATGCGCTCAATTCACAAACTAAAACACATATCGAGTACGTAAATTTCAGCGTTTGTATATATGTTACTTGCAAGAATACCTGTCACTTCAAAGGTCACATTTCTCAAACCGAGAGGAAACGAACTGTAAAGTACAGGCACATGACTGATGGCAACAAATAGAACAGGATTCGATAAGAGACAATAACTACAGATGAAATCTTAAATCCATTGTGTTAGCACCCAGGTTTTCATTCACATCTCTCTCTCTCTCTCTCTCTCTCTCTCTCTCTCTCTCTCTCTCTCTCTCTCTCTCTCTCTCTCCCCCCCACCCCACTCTCCATTGTAAAGGTTGGTTATATTCATCTTGTTCAAATACAAAGGTGATGTAAATGTTAGGTTATAGGGATATGGTCTGAGTAGAAATATTTTATCTTTATATAAATTTCTGTAGAGGAACAAGATTCTGCTGAATCTATAGACCGGTGTATATTATTATTATTTAGAGGAAGACAAATGTGCATTTTATTTTATCATCCACATTCTTCTAAAGAATACAGGTCTGTTGTACAAATAGATCCATGACCCAACTCTTGTTTGTTCTTTTGAATTAAGAATGAACTCATGACCTGCAAAACACTAAAGATATGACAGCAAGCAATAAACTAAAAGAGTTAATAGATGACACTAGTATTGGCACTGTATTTAGGGATCAAGCAATCAAGAGTTAACAGATGACACCAGAATTGGTATTGTATTTAGGGGCCAGAGGAAGATCATATACAATTTGTCTAGTTCATTTCCACAAATTTGAATGATTAAATGCATAAAAATTAAAGTCCTCATTGTTTTTTTGTTGTTGTTTTTTTTTTTTTGTTTGTTTGTTTGTTTTGGCTTGTCACTAAATCTGATCTTTAAAGTTTTATACTTTCCTGTTTGTGTCTAAATTTAAGGTTTATGATAAGATTTATTGTACTTGGAGTTGAACAATTTCATATATGCACTCCACCCAGTCTGTTTATCTGACAGAATCCTTGAGTACACACATGTAATGATGTATACAGATTCTATGTGCTGCAAGATCTTAAAATGGAGTGAAAAGGGGTGGAAGACAGAACCTTCAAAACATTAAGCTGACCCACCAAAATGATCAAAGTGTTAAAGACATGCAGCAAACAAGCCAGTCTTAATGTTGGAAACTGGGACTTAACTCCAGATATCAGATATTAAGTTCTGCTGTTGCACTACTGTTTGTGATGTTGTCACCCTGTTGATTGGCTAAGTCTAGTCTTTCAAAGATTTTCTTAAGATAATGAAAATCTTACCATCTTCACTGACTTCAGTCTCCTTTTGATGTCCATCATTACTAATACTAGTAGTAGTACTAGTAGTTGTGGATGTCAAAGAAAGAAAATTCAAAGATTTTCAGAAGATAAAGAAAATTAACAATCTGCAGTTGCCATTCTTTGACATCACCTATAATGATTAAGTACTGCCTTCTAAACATGTACTGTTATCTCCTGTTTTGATATTCATTATCTGCCATTACTGCATACTGGTGAAAGTTTTGTTTTGTGATCAATATATCAATGATTCATATCCAAGTTTTAGGTTTCTGATGACAGTTCAGTTGAATAACATGGAATTCATGATCTATAATATATTATATGTGCAGACTGCATTGTACAACAGCAATGGGCTGCTTTCATGACAGCTAAAACTGTAAAATACATGTAGGCAGTATGACTGCTTCAAGGCAACTTAAGATTGTAGTACACATTCACACCAGAACATGATTCAGACAAATGAACTGATGCAAAAGCAAAAGCAATATAAGGGGTTTTTCAGTTAAATGATGGAATAAACAAAATCACTGATACATTCAGATCAGGCGGTTGGCTGAAATTGAGATTAAGAGAAATTACCAGCATTCAGTCATCAATAATGATTGACAAGAACTGTCATCATAGGACATAATCATTATTAGTAACATTACCTTATCAACCAAAGATTTACATCTGTTGATGTTACTGATTTTACAGACTTTTTCAGAGAGCTGGGTATCATGATGCATCAAATGGATTGAAAACTTAATATGAAATTAAACTACCATCTGTGTACCACACATCATCTCCCGATAAATTCCATACATTGCTTGTCATGTGGTCTCTTGCTTGGCTTTATTTTGAGAGATGAAACTACAATTAAGCATCACAGTTAGGTTAATTTGTTATAATTCTGTGATTTTTTTTCCATAGGATCTTTGCACATAGGGAGATTTTCCTTCATGCTCACCTTCTTCCCTACCCCCCCTCCTTTTTTTTCTGTGCCACCTTAACCCTTTGACTCCCACACTCTGTCCACCAGCATCCTGCATTGTCGACCATGCTGGCAAAACAAAAACAACCCTTTGATTCCCTCACCCTGTCTACCAGCATCCTGCATTGTCGACCATGCTGGCAATACAAAAACAACCCTTTGAGTTTGACTCCCACACTCTGTCCACCAGCATCCTGCATTGTCGACCATGCTGGCAAAACAAAGACAACCCTTTGATTCTCTCACCCTGTCCACCAGCTTCCTGCAGGAAACTGGTGGAAAGGTGAGAGAGTCAAAGGGTTAAATATTTTTGCGGTTGGTGGATAGGATGCAGGAGTCGAAAGGGTTAACGGCTATGGAGGCTGGCACAGTTTTTACAGTGTGATGATAATGATGGTGTGTGTATATGTGTGGTGTGTGTGTGTGTGTGTGTGTGTGTGTGTGTGTGTGGTGTGTGTGTGTGCGTGTGGATGTGTGTTTGTGTGTGTTGTGTGTGTGTGTGTGTGAGTGTGTGTGTTGTGTGATGTGTGGTATGTGTGTGTGTGTGTGTGTGTTGAGTGTGTGTGTGTGTGTGTGTGTGTGTGTGGTGTGTGGTGTGTGTATGTGTGTGTGTGTGTGTGTGTGATGTTGTGTGTGTGTGATGTGTGTGTGTGTGTGTGTGTGTGTGTTTGAGTGTGTGTGTGTGTGTGTGTGTGTGTGTGTGTGTGTGTGTGCTGGTGTGTGTGTGTGTGTGTGTGGTGGTGTTTGTGCGCGTCGCTGCGGCGTGTGTGTGTGTGTGTGTGTGTGTTTAGCAGATGGTATGGACTTCCATCTGGGATTGAGACTGCATGACAGGGTTGTACTTTACACTTACTATCATATTATATCCTGGTGTCAACCAAGCCCAAGAGATACAGGCACTCAACAGTGTGGTTCTAGTCTTCCTAATGAGCCCATAGCATGCTCAACTCTGAGAAGGACCAGTTGGAGCTGAAAAAGCTCAGTGAATTTTGAAAGGACTGATGGAGATTTAAACCCACAGTCTTCCAGTCACTAATTCGTTGCACTAACCACTACACCATGACTACTGGTAATTTTGTGTTTTCTTATTTTGAGACTGAACAGGCAATAAAGAACACAAAGAGAGTGATATGTAGTAATAATGTCATGCAGTATCTGGGTATGAAAGATGAGACAGAAAAAAAACTTGCATACACGCCGATGCATGCACATTTTAACCAAGAAGATTTTTGACATTCTTATGGTTCGCAAGTGTACAGTATAAAGAAAAATTTTGACATTTTTGTGGCTCTTAGGTGTGCAGAATCTGTTAAAGTCTGTGTTTTCCAGTGTTTATCCTGTGTTGTTACAGGCATGGAGGTATCATCCCACCAATCGCAAGAGACTTACACAAGGCACACATTGGCTCTGTGGTCACTGAAGCCCTGAACAGAGCTGATGTAACTCTGAAGGTGTAGTGTTTTCTCTCTCTGTCTCTCTCTCTCTTTCTGTCTCTCTGTCTCTCTCTCTCTTGTCTGTCTGTCTGTCTGTCTGTCTGTCTGTCTGCTGTCTTTCTGTCTCTTCGCTTTCCTCTGTCTCTCTGTTTCTCTGTCTCTCTCTCTGTCTCTGTCTCTCTTTCTCCTTCCCCTCCCTCTCCCCTCCCTCTCTTTCCCTCTCTCTCTCTCTTCTCTTCTCTTTCCTTCTGTCCTCTCTTCTCTTCTCTGTCTCTGTCTCTGTCTCTCTCTCTCTCCTTCCCCTCCGTCTCCCTCCTCTCTTTCCCTCTCTCTCTCTCTCTCTCTTTCTCCCTGGATTATCCATCCATATCCATATATGTGTGTACATGACTGCACGTTTTTTTTACATAACTTTACCATCAGCATTGTTTCATGAAATTACAGAGAAAGTTTTTGAAGTTTCCTTACTTGTAATCATGTGATAAACTTATAAATGAAATATGAAGCAAGACTTTTACTGATTTTGTTTATTTTCATGCGGACTGTGAATTACCTTAGTACTGTTGCAACTAATAATCAGTAAAATGTATTAACCTTGTTCTTCTGACCATGGTTTTAGCAGTGGTTCAGAGATCATCACATAAGTAACCCTTTCGGTCCTTCACCCTGTTTTTTTAGCATCCGCCAGCTTTCTGCAGGAAGTTGGTGGAAGCCATTAGGTGTGATCAGGGAGCAAGGGGTTAACCTTTTCACAACACTGCCTCATTAAACCTACTATTCCCTGAGTACACTGTAGGCAGGAAGCAGATATGCCCTGAGGACACCCTATTTGGGTCATTTTTATTTGATTTTCCTGAGTAGGCCGTAAAAGCTAGCTTATTGATGTCAGAACAACTTTTTAGATCACTCTTTCATCTCCCTAGTGAGGCAAAAATATATTCTCATCATTTAATTAGTATTTTAACTTTTGAAAATGTCAATATAAGCCACAAAATCAAAAAACCCAAACATCCACAGGAGATTCATAAAAATTATATTCAGCATATGATGGCCAAAAATGCAGGAAAAAAGACATAAAAGACAATATTTCAACATTTTAGAACATAATGGTAACAAAGTGTAACATAGCAGTTACATAATTAGCAATATCATTATACAAATAGTGTGGATGTACTATTTCACTTTTCAGTCATTTCACATAAGAACACAGCTTCTTCTAAAGCAATGGTTTGTTCATCCATATGATAACAGAATAGCAAATAAAAAAGTAAATGATAAAGTGATTATAATTAGGAAATTTAGAAAACCCAAAATGAAAAAAAGACAACAAGTTAACAAACAAACAAGTAAATTAACATGAACATGTAAACAAACACAGACTCAGGCAGACTGAAAAGATCAATGCAGATGGGAAGAAAAAATATGGAAAGTAAACACTAACCTTTGAATTTGATGATGAAGACATAGCCATGATGATGATGTGATGAATTAATACTGGTTCATGAAAAAAACAAATTTGTCGAAATCACCTTAGCACAAATACACTGAAAAAGCCACAACCACTACACCTGAAACACTTAAAAAGCCACAACCACTACACTTGATACACTGATAAAGCCACAACCACTGCACTTGATACACTGAAAAAGCCACACTGACGACTTATATTCACTTTTGCTACTTCGGTGGCCGTGAAAGTTGTCCGTTTAGCCATGTTTACACAGCAGAGTGAATGACGCGGGTAACACGAAGAGACAAAGAGTTGGGGTTGGTTGCTTTGAACACAAATTAAACAATGAAATTGCCCCTTTTAAGCCGACAACGTGGCATTGTATGACGTAGTAGAGTTTGTTTGTGTAGTTTCGACACGTTTTGAGGGAATTTACAGTGACGTACCAATGCATTTGATTTTAACAGAGGCGTCATGAACATTCTCGCTACGTGTCCACAGCAACCTTTCAGCCGTAGCGAGCGGGCTCACTACGTGTCCTTACAGCATAGGCAGGCGTAGCGACTATTCTCGCGTCATGTCGCGAAAAGTTTAAGGAAGCTGTGGAACTTGGTGGGCAAGGTATAGGAATGAAAAGGTTAAGAAGTTCATGGAACCTTCATAGGTGTGAAAGGGTTAAGAAGCTGGTGAAACCTTCATAGGTGGAAAAGGGTTAACAACTTGATTTCAGTCAGTGAGGAGTCTGGACATTGGAAATAGGCTGTTTGGTTTCAGGATCTTGATGCTATCGCAGTGACTGTGAAACCAGGGCTGGCGCTGTCTCTTCTGGTGGGTCTCCAGCATGCCAAAATGCTAGTACAGCAGTCTGGGTATGTATCCTGCTTTTTGTGTGTAGCCTTCAGCTATGCAGTGAGAAAGATATTTTGATTCTTTATGGTGTAGGAAGTAGGATTGTACAGGCCCTAGGTCACTCTGAAACTTTTGTTTTCCTTCCACTATAATCATACCTGTATATGGAGGTTTAGATTTGGAGAATAGATCTTCTGACACTCAGTTACAGGGAAAAGATTTCTTTTTAATTTAAAATCCACCTTGCCCAGTGCTTCCTGCTCAGAATGCAGCTTATTGAAACTGATAATAGCAGTAGGGTCAGTGCCCATCCTTGTTTTGTAAATGGTCACCAAAGTCATTATCAATGCTTGCGGAGATTTTACTGGACTGAATAGTAACAGCGACTAACAGGATTGTTAAAATCGTCTATTTTTTCGGTCCTTTTTTGGGGGGGTGGGGGGGGGGATGAAGGGTGGGGGAGGGGCTCTTTTGTTGTTTATTTTGTGTTTATTTATTTATTCTGGAGAAGGTGAAGTTGTAGTTGTTGCTTTGTTTGTTTCCTTCGTTTGTTGTTTGGAATGCAGACACTGTGGGGTTTTTTGGGTTTTTTTCTTAACTGATTTATGATCCCGACTCTGTCTGCCTACCTTAGCCTGTGCAAGACTTCTTAAAATGAGTTAAAGTACGTTAGGAATAGTATGGAGCATGTAAATTGTTAGAGGGCATAAATTTCTTACATTGGCCTTTTTATGGCAAATTTCATGTGTAATAACATATTATTGTCATTCAGGTTGCCAATGATTCCTATCCATCACATGGAGGCACATGCTTTGACAGCAAGGATGATCCACAGGTAATTAACTGCATCTGTCTGTTGTCTCACTGTTGTACTCACCTGTGTATATATGTGTCTGTGTCAGTGTGCCTTTGTTTGTCAGCGTCAGTACATTTGGGAAGGCACAGTCATCTTAACCAAAACCAACACTTTGTTAATTATTGTGTGTTTGGAAGATGTGGAACATGATAAGCAAATAGATGCTTTACAATACATAGTTTTTTTCTGCTTTTCTTTTTTTTTTTTTTCGTTTCTTTTTTCTTCTTTGAATTGTTACAATTAATTTATGGTTGAAAGCAAACAGAATGACAATTTTCATAGGTTGGGGTTGCAAAGAGACTAAAGTTGTTGTCTTTTTGAAAATATCTGACAAAATTATGTCCGTGATACCTTAACACACGTACCATCATCATAAATAATGATTTAATGTCATCGTTCTGACATATTAAGATTTTGTATAATTTATCATGGAAATAATTAAAACAAACACATCATGAATGAAACAAGTTTAAAATTTTAAAAAATGCAATAATTAATCAAAAATTACAAAATAATTAAATGTCATAACAACAAACTTGAGCTAAAACTTAATTCAGAACTCACACATACACATACACTCGTGCGTGCACATACACACACGCACGTACGCGCATGCACACACACACACATGCAAACATGCACAAATACACACACACACACACACACACCACACACACACACACACACACACACACACACACACACACACACACACACACACACACACACACACACACACACACACACACTCACACAATACAATACAATACGATACAATATTTTATTTATATAGCGCAAAATCTTGGTGCACGTCTACAATACTGGAACAAGACCTGGGACATGAGGGTGAAAAATTAAAAGTAATAAAAAAAAGCAAGCAAAACACATTTTTGAAGAGTTCAGACATACCTTTAATAAACAGGAAAAAAGTAAACAGAGTTCATTTAAAGACTTCACTAAAAATCAGCAAAATGTAGACCAAGTGACCGGCGTGATGTGCATTACATGGTTTCCATTTGGTACTGCTTTTTTAGATAAAATAACCAGGCTTCATGGAAAGGATGATGCCATCAATACAGACACCTAAGGTCATGTGTCCAGTATTAAACTTGAACAGAAGAACTTAACCATGTCCTGTATATAAACTTATGTATAGGTGGAGACCGTAACCCACGCAACATTGTGGCTTGACAATTTTTCACTGACAATGGTAGAGCTGTAATATGGAGGTATCTTGATTTATCTTAGACAACATATTAAAAGCTTTCTTTCTATGACAATGATGAGCATTTGGGCATAGCCATATTTATGTAACTGGGAAATGTTGCGTGCATTACGTGGAATCCAAATGGGAAACCATTCTTGTATTCCATCGAGCAACATCAGAATAAATCACTGTTTTTACATTTAGGTACTCTAGATGCATTAGATTGTTTTCAACATTGTTAAGTTTTGTTTGCAGGACTTTACAATATGCTGTATGCAATGACTTTGCTGGATTTTGAGCAATTTATTCCAATTGACTGGATTTTATAATTTCTTGCATTTCAGCGAATATTGAATTTTATTTGTTAGATGTTACACAGTGAATGCATTAATTCAGCTGATTCATCCTTTCACTAATTCATTCTTTGAATTGGTCCATTCTCAGATTGCTGGAAGTCATAGGGGGGGGGGGGGGGGGGGGGGGACTACTTCATCAGTTCATGCTGAGATTCCATTTTTGGTCACATTTTCACAACTTGAGCTGTAAAGTCACTGCATTGGTGTAGCTTTTAAACAGTAAAAATATAGTGCCCGCGTTGGTTAATGGTCAGTGGCTGCAGGATACTCAGGTTGTCACTGGCCACTCAAGCAATGTCATCAATATCTGGAAAGCTGAAGTGTCCACTTCTGTCTCGCACAAATTTCACCAGCGTCTCACCACCTTCTGACTTCAGAACCTGGAAATCGCGTGCGCGCGCGCGCGCCACGCGCACGCACACGCGCACACGCACACGCACACGCACACGCACACGCACACGCACACGCACACACACACACACACACAGCTCTGAATAATTGCTTTGATTATTGTATAATGTGGAAAAGGTGAACTAAAAGTTTCAACATTAAAAAGTGTAAGCGACATTGTATTGATCAGATCTTATGCCTATGTACATTTTCAAAACCTACATCAGGTTAATTTTTTTTAACTTATTGTCTTATTGGACAAAATTATGACCATGGTACTGCATTCAAAACATTTCCTTACCAGTCCATTGTAGAATAATGACTAGCAACAATAATACTAATATTAATTTCTGTAATGATAATAGTAATGATAATAACAAGACAAGGAGTGAGAGTGGTTAATCTGTAGCGCACAAACAAGAAGTATAATCCAATCCGTTGTTTTAACAAGTAATCTTTTAATAGCCACTGAAAAGTAAGGCATAAAAAGCACAATGTAGATCTGTATGCTGTGCCAGTTTCAGATAAGTCCGATCAAAAATGTGCGTAAAGAGGAAGCACAATTGTCATCTCAATAGATCTGAATCGCTTCCACTGTAAACAACGAACTTTTCTTTTGGCAAGATTTTAGATAGCTAATATGGCTTTCCTTCTCCCGTATTAATCTTGAAAGAAAGAATAGATCTACTAGATCTACAGTTCAGTGGCTGGGGAAGAAGAAACAAAATACGTAAAGACTGTGACGTGCATACCTTGAAACAAAATCTGCAACAATGTTTCCTCTCTGCGGTAACTCACCTCACAAAGTGCCGACTTTTAAAAATTCTCTGTAGATTTCAACAGCTGTATGTCTTTAACTGGACCATGCAATTGGAATACCATAATTGTTTGCTTTCTGTCCAAAGACATCAATCTGTTGCGAAATGGTAATTGATAACAAAGATTCAGCAAGCGTGCGTTGCCGTGGAATCTAAAACCAGTGGCACTTAAAACTATTCCACGAAATTTCCTTTTTGCTGAGAGCGTTCCTTTCCAAAACACAAACAGTAGGGCTCACAATATTCTTAGTAGTCACAACACACACAGTAAAGCTTGTATAAACAAAAATGCTCCATGTAACGTTTATTCGTTATGTGCGCTACAAGAGAAACAACTAATAACCGCTTTCGTCTCTGCAGAAACCCACGACTATGATTCGTTGTACACGTAAGATCATGAATGCATGCCAAGTTTTGCGAAATATAAGAGACTTGCCTGTACACTGTAAACATAAAAAAGTTTCCACTTTTCATGCACAGTAGATATCGTATTGAAATGTTTGTGCGTTACTACAGAAACAATCGCAAATGCCCACATTGATTCACATTTAGAGAGAATCAATCATTATTTACTCTTTTACTGAGTTTTATCCAGTAAATCTTATCTATTTTTAATAAACAATAAAAGCAAAATTGTATCCTTACCTCAGTTTGCTTGCCACACACACACACCAAACTGAAGATGCCGACACTTGTGGTGACGTCAAGCAGATGTGACGTTCGTTTCAAAGCGTCGGGTGGAGACGAGTCAACCAATGTCAAGCTTGTGTTTGAGCATACATGGGCCATGTGCCGCTTGTCACGTACACATTTTCTTTGTTCTCAAACGCTTTAGATTCAGAGGATGGGGCCAAGATAATTGACTTTGATGATGAGCAAGAAGGATAGGTTGTGTTCGTTACACTAGGAAGCAAAATGTGCCACGCTATAAGCACCTTCAGAGAAACTTGCATTCAGCTTCGTATTTCAACGAACTGAATCATGAGCAGGAAGAACGATCCCCAAAGATACATTTTGGAGTAATTTTGAATCTGTTGAAGCACAACTGTGTTGTGTGGGTAGAACGGAATGCAAGCGTTATCTGTGGAAACTAATGAAACGCACGATCACCATATTTTTGGATGCACCAAACGCAACTTATTGCATGAAGTTTTGCAATGGCTTATTGTGGGTGGGATTAATGTTTTATTCACTAACAGGACACACACAGTTCATTTGTGTGTTGCTTGTTCTGATTAAGTTACACTGTTGTACAAGTTTCAACCCAAGCCATGTCCCACTTTCTGGCGCTTTTTTTGTCACAACCACAGACAAAATAAAAACAACAAAAAATCAGGCAAACACAAATGGTGATGAACAATGCTTTATTTTGTTGAAGAAACATGTCGCCAAACCAATTGAAATAAAAAAAAACTCCACCAACATATTGAAGGCAGCTATAACTGAAGCTGAAGTGAGGGCCCTATCATTCTATTGGGTGATTCCAGTATTGTAGACGTGCACCTTGATAAAATCAAATCTAAGCACTAAAACAGACACGCACGCACGCACACGCACGCACGCACACGCACGCACGCACGCATGCACGCACGCACTCACACACACACGCACACACGCACACACACACCACACACACACACACACACACACACACAACACACACACACACACACACACACACACACACACACGCACACAGCTATAAATGGGGAGAAAGAATAAAAGCAATGGAAAATTATAGAGAGCATATTATATACAATTATATATTACAATGCGATTCCCCTCCGAGCGGAGACAGGCTGTAGAGGGGATTGAGTGAGGTCAGGATTTTATGCAGAGGAGAAAAGGTGAGTTTTGAGACTGAGAGCGGACTTGAAGGAGACAAAAGTAGGTTGGTGACTGACTGAGAGAGGAAGTTTGTTCCAGGAAAGTGTACCAGAAACAGAGAAGGCTCGTGGACCATAGGTATTGAGCTTAGTGCGTGGAAAGCGAAAAGTCAGAGGATCAGAGGCAGAACGGAGGGTACGTGAGGGAACATAGATCTCAAGTAGGCTTGACAGGTAATCGGGGGCTGCGTTATTGAGGCTTTTGTAGCACATGGTGTCTAGTTTGTACTGTATGCGCTTTGATACAGGGAGCCGGTGAAGTTGTGCCAGGTGAGGAGATATGTGGTCAGCTTTTTTCTTTTTGAGTACAAGGCGTGCAGCATTGTTTTGAATGCGCTGTAGGATGTGAATGGTGGAGGCAGGAAGACCAGACAGGAGTGAATTGCAATAGTCAATGCGAGACATTATGAAGAAGAGAACGAGTTTTGCAGTTGTTTCCACAGAGAGATACTTCCTGATTAGGCTTATACGATGGAGGTGATAGTAGCAAGATCTGGCAGTTTGAGAAACAAAGTTGTTCATGGAGAGGGTAGAGTCAATGCAGACACCAAGGTTTTTAGCTGAATCAGAAATTGGGACTGATGTGTCACATAATGGGAGAGAAAGAGGATGCAGCTGAGAAAGTTTCTGACGGGTGCCAATGAGGATAGCTTCTGTCTTGTCGTCATTAAGCTGAAGTTTATTATATGTCATCCAGTTCTTAATGTCTGAGTAACACTCAGTGGTGCGAGTCAAGAGGCGCTGTATATTGTCAGGTGAGTCACTGTCTTGAAGTTGGGTGTCATCAGCATAGAAGTGGTGTTTTATAGAGTGGGAGTTGATGATGGTGGACAGGGGGGAGGTGTAAAGAGTGAAAAGAACGGGGCCAAGGACAGATCCTTGTGGAACACCACAGGTCAGGTATGCAGGTTGAGAGTAAGTGCCATTAATGAGAACAGTTTGTTTTCTGTTTGATAGATATGAAGTGAACCAGGAGAGAGCAATGTCAGAGATGCCAAAAGTATGATGAAGTCTAGAAAGAAGAATACCATGATCAATGGTATCAAAGGCTGCAGACAGATCAAGGAGTGTGAGGAGAGAGACTTTGCCAGTATCAGTTGCAAGGAGGAGATTGTTGAGAATGTGTAGCAGGGCAGTTTCAGTGCTATGGCACTGGCGGTAGGCTGACTGGAAAGGATTGAGGAGATTGTTGGCAGACAGGTGAGAGTTCAGCTGGTTGAGGACAACTTTTTCGATGAGTTTTGACAAGAAAGAGAAATTAGAGATAGGCCGGTAATTTTTCAGTTCATTTGGGTCTAAATTGTATTTCTTGAGGAGAGGGTGAACAATAGCAGACTTGAAAGAATCTGGGACAGTTCCAGTTTGAAGAGACACACACACACACACACACACACACACACACACACACACACACACACACACACACACACACACACACACACACACACACACACACACACACACACACACACACACACACACACACACACACATATACATACATATACACAAGTATACATTACAATACAAGCACACACATAGGCATACCTCAGAGCATAAGCACAGGAACACACCAGACTTTAGAGTACACACACACACACACACACACACACACACACACACACACACACACACACACACACACACACACACACACACACACACACACACACACACACACACGCACACACACACACACACTCTCACATCACAATCACACACATATTATTACTAAAAAAAAACTACTGTTTTTATCATCATTACTTTGTATTATATGTTAATTTGTGTACTGTCCCAACCAGGGTGGACTTTCCTTTTCTGGTATTGCTGGCCAGTGGTGGACATTGTCTGTTAGCAGTGGCACGGGGTGTGTCTGACTTCTTGCTGTTGGGTAACTGTCTGGATGACTCACCTGGCGAAGCCTTTGATAAGGTCTGTAGTCACACTGTGTATGTACGTATGTGTGTGTGTGTGTGTATTGTGCGTGTGTGTGTGTGTGTGTGTGTGTGTGTATGTGTGTGCGTGTGTGTGTGTGTGTGTGTGTGTGTGTGTGTGTGTGTGTGTGTGTCAGGGGTGGGAATTCTCCTTAGATCTGTGGATTTCCATGGCAGAAAAAATCAATTTCTTTCGATTACGTTATTTTTCTTTCTTTTTTCAAGAATGTAATCCATGTAGTTATCAAATTACTGTCTGACTGGGGAACTCTGTCCCAAACTGGGACCAGTCTCTTTTGGTAATTTCTAGCAAGACTGCCTTTGTTTTGCAGTGTATTGTGGGACACCGTCAACAGCAAACATGGCTACCAGACATGTTTTCGTGAAGTGAGGACAGCACAAATTTGATGATAATGACGTTAAAAATCTTTGGAGATCTGAATGGTCAGAAGAAAATTATTGGTGACAAAAATGTGTACTTTTATATGAAAACTTGTGGATCCCTTGACTGTGATTTGATATGTGCCTGTGTAGAAATGAAGTAGTGCAGAAAATACCTTTTTTGTAAGCACTCTGAATGTCTGATTTTGATTCATGAAAAATGCACCGGATTACACAGATTTTAATCCCTTAAAAATAATTTCCAGGGAAGCATGCACCTGAACCTTCCTACGTTTTGTCTTTTTTTTTTTCAGCAGTTCCTTCCCCTGCTGTGTTTTCATTTGTATAATAAACTGCTGTCTGTATAAATGACTAAGTGTGTGTGAGCAAAATAAAAGGCTTGTTTGTTTATCAGGTATGTTTGTTTATTTGTGTGTAAGTGTGCTTGTTTAATGCATGTTTGTATTCATGTTTGTGAGTGTGTGTGTGTGAGCAAAAACAAAGGCTTGTTTGTTTATCAGGTATGTTTGTTTATCTGTGTGTAAGTGTGCTTGTTTAATATATGTTCGTATTCACGTTTATGAGTGTGTGTGTGAGCGAAAACAAAGGCTTGTTTGTTTATCAGGTATGTTTGTTTATTTGTGTGTAAGTGTGCTTGTTTAATGCATGTTTGTATTCATGTTTGTGAGTGTGTGTGTGTGAGCAAAATAAAAGGCTTGTTTGTTTATCAGGTATGTTTGTTTATTTGTGTGTAAGTGTGCTTGTTTAATGCATGTTTGTATTCATGTTTGTGAGTGTGTGTGTGTGAGCAAAATAAAAGGCTTGTTTGTTTATCAGGTATGTTTGTTTATTTGTGTGTAAGTGTGCTTGTTTAATGCATGTTTGTATTCATGTTTGTGAGTGTGTGTGTGTGAGCGAAAACAAAGGCTTGTTTGTTTATCAGGTATGTTTGTTTATCTGTGTGTAAGTGTGCTTGTTTAATATATGTTCGTATTCACGTTTATGAGTGTGTGTGTGAGCGAAAACAAAGGCTTGTTTGTTTATCAGGTATGTTTGTTTATTTGTGTGTAAGTGTGCTTGTTTAATGCATGTTTGTATTCATGTTTGTGAGTGTGTGTGGGGGTAAAAAAGATACAAAGGCTTACTTGTCAGATATGTTTGTTTGTCTGTGTATAAGTGTGCTTGTTTAATGCATGTTTGTATTCATGTTTGTGAGTGACTCAGTGAGTGTGTGTGTGTGAGCGAAAACAAAGGCTTATTTGTTTATCAGGTATGTTTGTTTATCTGTGTATCAGTGCGCTTGTATGATGCATTTTTGTATTCACATTTATGAGGGGGTGTGTGGGTGAAAAAAACAAAGGTTTACTTGTCTGGAATGTTTGTTTGTCGTGTATTTGTGTGCTTGTATGATGCATGTTTGTATTCATGTTTGTGTGCTTGATCTATGTATTCAGTTTTATATTCTTTTGGTTAAGACAGCACGGCAGATGAAGCTGAGGAACTTGCCAGAATGTAGCAGCTTGAGTGGGGGTGCAGCCATTGAGCTGTTAGCGAAGGAAGGCAATCCTCGAGCCTTTCAGTTTCCGCAGGTGATGACCAGACTGCCAGATTGTCACTTTTCCTTTGCTGGCCTCAAGTTTGCTGCCAAGAAAGTGATAGAGACTGAGGAAAACAGATTAAGTAGGTGTACTTTTGTTCTGTGTTATCTTCGGTCGATTAAGGTTACAGTGTTAGAGTTTTGACTTTCTTTGGCATGTGTGTGTTTGTGTGTGTGTGTGTGTGTGTGTGTGTGTGTGTGTGTGTGTGTGTGTGTGTGTGTGTGTGTGCATGTGTGTGTGTGTGTGTGTGTGTTTGTGTGTGTGTGTGTGTATGTTCGTGCATGCATCTGCAAGTGTTTGTGTATGTGTGTGCGAGTGTGCATGTCCGTGTCCATGTGTTTGTGTGCGTGTGTGTGTGTGTTGTGTTCCTGTGTATGCATGTAAGTATGTGTATGTGCATCTGTGTCTGTCTGTGTGCTTCTGTTTTTCTGGGGTTTTCTGGGTTTTTTTGGGTTTTTTGTTATTGATGTAAATCTGAAATGATTATAGATTTTGAATATATTACTGTAGTATTACAAATATCTCAGATAGTAACAAATTATTTAAAATCTTACAAAAAGTAGGAGTAAAGGTTTCCAAATGGCCCTTTATTTTACAGAATAGATAGTTTCATATAAGCTGTTGTATCGTATCATATTCTTATCTCTGTGTGTGCTTATTTTATTATGACTCAAGATTCCCTATTAAGATGTTTAAGACTTTTGTTTAAGACTTTATTGTTTATCACAAAAGAAACTATCTTTACCTATTGAATCTCTCCTGTTCAAGCAGATTTCTCCAAGACCTTAAATTTCTTAATTTGCTTTTCTGTCCTGTTCAGCGACATTTTATGTTTTAGTCACAAGCAGGACCTCCGTGGGGATGCCGGGGGTTCTTTCTGTATAAATAGTATCCCCACTTTCTGGAAGTTCTGTGCTAGAAATGCCCTCTTTTCTGTCACTGTCTTTGTTTCTGCCTTGTTCCTTTGCTTTCTGTCATTTCTTCCTATCCTTTTCTGCCTTACTGGTCCATTCACCTGTATGTGTTCTATAAAGTCTTATATACTTTCTCTTAGGATTGATAATTGGGTACATGTATTAAGTGCAGTTTTGGTTGTAGGGAAGTGAGAAATGTATAAGCAATTTTAGGTAATTTCGGCCCATTTTTATATATGTTTTAATGTCCTTAGCTATGTTTAAATGTGTATTCAGGTATGTTTTTTTAATCCCCTGTGTGATAAATTAGACGGAGTGGTCAACGCCAGGGGCATCTTCTTTAGATTATGTGGGCGAATGCATTCATATGTGTACTTAATTTTCTTTTTCTTATTATTTTTTAGTTGCTGTTAAGTATTGTGTACGTTTTGAAATGTTCATAACCGTGATATGGCTCTACACAGTTGGCTGGGCTTTAAGCAATAGTAACAATTACAGAAAAAAAGACAAGCATCTGAATATTAAATCTACATTTAGAAATCTTCCACTTAAGGATGCAGACAAGGCCTGTCTTGTGTCAATGGACATTTCAGTAATTATTCTTTTCAGTCCTGTGATTTGACCAATGATCAGGAATTATTTTGCTTTCAGAGACATCTGTGTCGAGTGTTGTGTCCAGCGCCCCAGATATTTGTGCTTCCTTCCAGTACAGCGTTCTACATCACATGGCCAGGAGAGTGCAGCGAGCTTTCCTCTTTTGTGATATGAGACAACTTCTGCCCAAGGATCGAACTCTGGTCAGTTATTTTGTCTGTGATGCTGTGATGGGTTATTTGGTGGTTTAGTTTCAGTTTCAGTTTCTCAAGATGATGCCTGGGGTTTTCTGGTGTTTTTTTGTGGGTTTTTTGTTATTGATGTAAATCTGAAATGATTATAGATTTCAGTCCTGTGATTTGACCAATGATCAGGAATTATTTTGCTTTCAGAGACATCTGTGTCGAGTGTTGTGTCCAGCGCCCCAGATATTTGTGCTTCCTTCCATATGCACTAATGTCAAAGGTGCCATGTGTATGGTGATCATGGCACAAGCCTTAACACTATGCGCCCGGCAGTAGCACGTGCTGGAACTTCCCCGCGCACGTGCGCTGAGCGTGGCTGCACAACCCTTGCGACCGGAGCATTTTTAGCGTTTTTCGATTTTTTTTTACGCTGTGTTTCAACACTAGACTCGTGCAATAATTGGTATTTACGGAAAGATCTACTCAAGTCCTAACAGAAAAAGTGAACTTTACTTTGATATGAAGCTTCCTGTTGGAGTTATGGGAGTCGGTGCAAGCACACTAAATGAGCTACAAAAACAACACGGAAGTGCGTGTAACATGCATTGTTCCGATCAAAACAAACGACTTTAAACATTTCCTTACCTTATAATTCCAACAGAATGTTCAGCAGAACACATCCACAATATGAATACACCAAATTAAATCCAAAGTTTAACAAATCCACATAAGTCACTGGTCACTGTTAGCAAAATAAGTGGTCACAGTACTACCGGAAACACAGTCACTTTTGTCGGCTTTTCCTCATCAAACCCGGCGATATGCATTTCTGCTTTGAGTAGTGTTGTCACCTTGGGAAAAACTCATTATACTGTCAGTTGAAAACTATACTAATGAATTTAGCTAGTGACATGTAATAGAGTACAGGCACATCAAAAAGTTGAAAACTATACTAATGAATTTAGCTAGTGACATGTAATAGAGTACAGGCACATCAAAACAACAACAACACAAATCTAAACAGCTGATGAATGAACAGGTGTGTACTATGTAATTCACAGCATCAGCTACACAAAGTTCTTCTTTCTGTGGTATATCTCGAAGCATGGGTGGACACACAGAGCGACGTTGCGGGCGCCGATCTTGCACTGGCCACACTGGTATTGGGTCTGAGATCGCTTGTTCCTCAGGTCGTCCTGTGAGACTCCAGATGCCTTCAGCTTTTGATAGCATACATGGCAATTCCTCCTGGGTTTCTGGTTGTGTGGGGTTGGAGGGATGACGGTGGGGAAATGACGATCTTGCAGACGGGACATGGGAAGGGTGGGACCATCAGTAGAGACCATAGCAGGATCCACGCGGGCGGCAGGGAGATCCAGGAGCAAAGATTTGATGACCTCTTCCAGCGACATCTTCTTGAGGTTTCTGCTGAGGCGGTTTTTGTTCAGCAGAATCATCGTCTGAATGGTGCAGAGGGTCAGCAAATGGAAGAAGGGCTTCTTCCACCATTTTAGCGACTTTCTGTGCATGGGGAAGTAGCTGATGAGTTGATCACTTTGATCTACTCCCGCCATGTTGGCAATGTAGTCGATGACTGCTAATGGCTTGTTCTTGTCCTCAAACCGGCCCCTGGATCTCTTCAGCTCTGGTTTGTGCATTGTAGACAGCATGAAGACGTCCTTTTTGTCTTTCCATCTACAGGCCACAACGCTTCCTCGTCTTCGGTACTCAATTTCCCCCCTAGCCATTTCCTGCTGGCTCAGGTCTCTAGGCATCTGGAGACGGTTCTTTCGGACCGTGCCGCAAACCATGGTGCGTTGCCTGGCAAGTTCTGCACAAATACCAGGCTCGCAGTAGTAGTTATCGATGTACAATCTGTATCCTTTTCTGAGGAGGGGTTCGATGAGCCGCATGACGACATCATGTGGTTTGTTGCTGACTCCCCGCTCAGAGCAGAACATCTCCAGCCGAAAGACATACCCACTTTTGCTCTCGCAAAGTTCGTAAAATTTGAAACCCCACTTTGTGGGTTTGTCTTTCATGTAGACCCGAAATCGTGATCTACCTTTGAAGGGACACATAGCCTCGTCCACGCAGATATCTTGTGTTGGGACGTAGAGTGTTTGAAACTTCGTCTGCAGGTGTGTCATGAAGGGACGGATCTTGTGGATGGGGTCATGTCCCTCCTGTCCATAGGGGATGAAGGTGTCGTTGTTGTTGAGGTGCAGAAAGGCTAAGATGGAGGTGAATCTATCCCGGGACATGATCTGAGGTGCGTATGAAGTATGGAGACCAGGGTGTAGAGACCAGTAGTCACGAAGCTGGGGTTTTTTCACTAATCCCATGTGCATGCAAATAGCCAGGAAGTTGTAGATGTCCTCTTTTGTCACTTTCTTCCATGTGGCGAAGATGGACCGGGGATCCAAAGGACCCTGTCGTTGCTTGGCTGCAATGCAGTCTTCAGCGTACTTGTTAGTCTGGCGTTCAATCATTGTAATCAGCCAGTCATCAATGATTTCTCGGTAGATTTCGATGGGTTGTGGGTCATCACCAAAGTCTACCTTGATGCCCGGCCTCCCTGTGGACATAATAATGATAATATAGAAGTAGTATCAATAATAATAATAATAATAATAACAATAACAATAATAATAATAATAATAATAATAATAATAAAAATAATAATAATAATAATAATAATAATGAACGTACAGAAACACGACGACATTCATAAATCATTCTCACAATGTATACAAAATCTGTGACTTACCGGTGAAAACTGGAACCACTGGAAACCCATCCAAAGTTCGAACCCACGGCTGGTTGGTGTCATCAGCTAGGGCGGCCTCATCAACATTGTCATCAACATCCGTCTCCATTTCATAAGGATCCGGATTTGCAATTCGAACGTTATGCTCGCCGACAGGTGTAGGTGGAAGAATACCCGTGCCGTTTTCGTCATCGTCATCGCCACTTTCATCCGCTGGCACATCGTCACGTAATTCTTCTTCATCCTCGCGTTCATCCGATTCCAAAGACAATTCAGTCTCGCCTTCATCATCAGAGCCATCCTGAAATATTTCTGCGATAACTTGATCCACTGTTAAATAACGCGCCATGGCTACGATGCGAGTGAAGCGAGGTCACGGCTAGGGGAAATACCGAAAATTCCAGACCGTCTCTGGCAATACCGGTACTTCAGGTTCATGTGTACCTATAGCGGTCAAGGACAAATTTCCGGGTTTTGTAACTGCTTAGTACATAGTTGAAATGCTAAAGAATGATATGGTAGGAGTTACTTCGCTTAGACCGTAAGCAGGAAGCCTACAGAATTTTTCAAACGCGTTGCACTCAGATTTGAGTGCACCGGCACACAGTGGCTACGGCTCTGCACTAAGCGGTGAGTGCTCAGGGCGCAGCAGAGTTCTGTGCCGGCACTCAAATGTGAGTGCTCCGGGCGGAAAAAGTTAAGCCTGCACATAAACCCATGAGTTGGCCAGATCCTGAGACCCTACCTAGACTATGTTTTACCTAGTCTATACGTTATACTTGTATTGTATCAGCCTATACTGGAATAATGTTGGTGGTTTAAGATATTGTCAACTAGCAAATTTTGTCCTTGCCATATTTGTAAAGAAAGCAATCAGTTTTAGAAGGAAGCAAAAACATTCAAAGTGCATTGTACTTCAGGTATGGATATTGCTACATTATTATTTTCTTTTTTTAATAAACTTTTTTTTTATTCATCTGTTGCTTCACAACAAAAGGACATCAAACCACACAATGTGGCAATGAAAAATGACAAAATGTTATACACATATGAAAAGACATTGTTGACATATGAACTTCATAAACTATATATAGCAAACAGAATATACACAGTGATATTTTATACTGGATGTTTGAAAATTACAGTGATATTTTATACTGGATGTTTGAAAATTACAGTGATATTTTATACTGGATGTTTGAAAATGAACATGAAGATCTAAGCACATGTCAATATTTACATTATTTATTACAGCCGTTGGTTTATTTTGTTCCATACAAAATATGCAAGAGATGTAGAAATTTGAAATTTAAATCCCGATCAGGTGTGTTCTGATTATGTTGTGCAGGTTTTGTCAGGTGGTGTGGCCAGTAATTCGTACCTGCGCCGTGGTCTTCAGCAGGTGTGCGAGATGAACAGCTGTCAGCTTGTGTGCCCTCCCCCACATTTGTGTACTGACAACGGTATTATGATTGCTTGGTCAGTATTGACTTGTTTGCCTTTGTCAGTATTGACTTGTTGCCTTTGTCTGTATTGACTTGTTTGCCTTTGTCTGTATTGACTTGTTTGCCTTTGTCTGTATTGACTTGTTTGCCTTTGTCTGTATTGATGTGTTTGTCTTTGTCTGTATTGACTTGTTTCCCTTTGTCTGTATTGACTTGTTTGTCTTTGTCTGTATTGACTTGTTTGCCTTTGTATTGACTTGTTGCCTTTGTCTGTATTGACTTGTTGCCTTTGTCAGTATTGACTTGTTGCCTTTGTCTGTATTGACTTGTTGCCTTTGTCTGTATTGATTTGTTTGCCTTTGTCTGTATTGATTTGTTTGCCTTTGTCTGTATTGACTTGTTGCCTTTGTCTGTATTGACTTGTTGCCTTTGTCTGTATTGACTTGTTGCCTTTGTCTGTATTGATTTGTTTGCCTTTGTCTGTATTGATTTGTTTGCCTTTGTCTGTATTGACTTGTTGCCTTTGTCAGTATTGACTTGTTGCCTTTGTCTGTATTGACTTGTTGCCTTTGTCTGTATTGATTTGTTTGCCTTTGTCTGTATTGACTTGTTGCCTTTGTCTGTATTGACTTGTTGCCTTTGTCTGTATTGATTTGTTTGCCTTTGTCTGTATTGACTTGTTGCCTTTGTCTGTATTGACTTGTTTGCCTTGTCTGTATTGACTTGTGTGCCTTTGTCCGTATTGACTTGTGTGCCTTTGTCTGTATTGACTTGTTTGCCTTTGTCTGTATTGATGTGTTTGCCTTTGTCTGTATTGACTTGTTGCCTTTGTCTGTATTGATTTGTTTGCCTTTGTCTGTATTGATGTGTTTGCCTTTGTCTGTATTGACTTGTTTGTCTTTGTCTGTATTGACCTGTTTGCCTTTGTCTGTATTGACTTGTTTGTCTTTGTCTGTATTGACTTGTGTGCCTTTGTCTGTATTGACTTGTGTGCCTTTGTCTGTATTGACTTGTGTGCCTTTGTCTGTATTGATTTGTTTGCCTTTGTCTGTATTGATGTGTTTGCCTTTGTCTGTATTGATGTGTTTGCCTTTGTCTGTATTGACTTGTTTGCCTTTGTCTGTATTGACTTGTTTGTCTTTGTCTGTATTGACTTGTTTCCCTTTGTCTGTATTGACTTGTTTGCCTTTGTCTGTATTGATGTGTTTGCCTTTGTCTGTATTGATGTGTTTGCCTTTGTCTGTATTGACTTGTTTGCCTTTGTCTTGACTTGTTTGCCTTTGTCTGTATTGACTTGTTTGTCTTTGTCTGTATTGACTTGTTTGTCTTTGTATTGACTTGTTTGTCTTTGTCTGTATTGACTTGTTTGCCTTTGTCTGTATTGACTTGTTTGCCTTTGTCTGTATTGACTTGTTTGCCTTTGTCTGTATTGACTTGTCTGTATGACTTTGCCTTTGTCTGTATTGACTTGTTTGTCTTTGTCTGTATTGACTTGTTTGCCTTTGTTTGTATTGGCTTGTTTGCCTTTGTCTGTATTGACTTGTTTGTCTTTGTCTGTATTGACTTTGCCTTTGTCTGTATTGACTTGTTTGTCTTTGTCTGTATTGACTTGTTTGCCTTTGTTTGTATTGGCTTGTTTGCCTTTGTCTGTATTGACTTGTTTGCCTTTGTCTGTTTGACTTGTTTGCCTTTGTCTGTATTGACTTGTTTGCCTTTGTCTGTATTGACTTGTTGCCTTTGTCTGTATTGAATTGTTTGCCTTTGTCTGTATTGAATTGTTTATCTTTGTCTGTATTGACTTGTTTGCCTATGTCTGTATTGACTTGTTTGACTTTGTCTGTATTGATGTGTTTGTCTTTGTCTGTATTGACTTGTTTGCCTTTGTCTGTATTGACTTGTTTGCCTTTGTCTGTATTGACTTGTTTACCTTTATCTGTATTGACTTGTTTGCCTTTGTCTGTATTGACTTGTTTGCCTTTGTCTGTATTGACTTGTTTGCCTTTGTTATTGAATTGTTTGTCTTTGTCTGTATTGACTTGTTTACCTTTATCTGTATTGACTTGTTTGCCTTTGTCTGTATTGACTTGTTTACCTTTATCTGTATTGACTTGTTTGCCTTTGTCTGTATTGACTTGTTTGCCTTTGTTATTGAATTGTTTGTCTTTGTCTGTATTGACTTGTTTGCTTTTGTCTGTATTGACTTGTTTGCCTTTGTCTGTATTGACTTGTTTGCCTTTGTCTGTATTGAATTGTTTGCCTTTGTCTGTATTGAATTGTTTGTCTTTGTCTGTAAGCAACATGGCGACGAGGCTAAATGCTGTGATCTCACGCCTGTGGACTACACACTCGATTCATTTCCACGGCCATCTCGAGCAGGGGGGCTGGCTTTTGTCTATAAGAACTCTCTCTCACATTATTCAAATACCACGGCAACTCTACCCTTCCACCACTCATCTTTTGAAGCAGCACGTTTCACCCTGAATCTACCATCCTGTTGTATACATTTTGTGTGTGTATACAGACCTCCACCCAGTCGGAAAAACAAACTTACTGATGCAATGTTCTTAAATGACTTTCCACAGTTGTTAGATTTTTGTAACAATCTCACTGGTGCTATTGTAATTCTGGGTGATATTAATGTACATTTTGATTCATCTGATAATTGTACTACTAGACTAAAAAGCATGTTGGACATGTTTAATCTCTCTCAATCAGTCCATGAGCCCACACACGAACGTGGTCACATTCTTGACTGGGTCATTTATCGACCTACTGACAACATAATAGACTCAACCAGTGTTACGCAATCCTTGGCGTCTGACCATTTCTGTGTAGTTAGTAGTCTATGTCTCCCCGTCCCATCCAACCCAGCAGTACGCAGACGGTCCCGTAATATACGTAAGATTGACAGATCTGCCTTTCAAGCAGATCTACACATGTCTATTTCTCCACATTCATGTCCAACTATTGATTCACTCAACAACACACTGTTAAGTCTACTAGATAAACACGCGCCTCTCCGTGATCACACAGTGCGCCGTGACAAACTAGAGCCTTGGTATCCACTTGTCAGCACTGAACTGCAAGCGGCAAAAACACACAAACGCAAAGCTGAGAGAGCATGGCTAAAAAATCCAATCACAATAACAAAATCCATTTTCAACTCAGCAAAAAGACAAGTCACTAACATAGTGTTAAAAGCCAAATCAGACTTCTATCACAACGAGATTGCCAACGCAAAGTCATCTAGGCATCTTTTCTCAGTTTGTAACAAACTACTGGGCCGTGATGGAGGCTCTCCATTACCAACAACCCTGCCTCCTACCAAACTCCCACATATTTTCAATGACTTTTTTGTTCTAAAAATAAAAACTATTCGTGATGATCTGGATCAAGCCTCATCTGTAGCAACACCATATGATTACCCTGACCAGATCACTACCTCCAGATTCACAGCATTTGAACCAATAAATGAGTCAGAATTGAAGAACATCATTTTGAAATCAAAACCCACTTCTTGTGCACTTGACCCTCTCCCCACACCATTATTTTGCGAGTTTTTGGATGATTTACTTCCAACTCTAACTAGCATTATCAACACTTCCTTGATCTCTGGGTCTTTTCCATCAGCCTTCAAAAGATCTGTTGTCAAACCCCTTCTAAAGAAAGCCACACTTGACCCCAACACGCTAAAAAATTATCGCCCAGTTTCAAATCTCTCATTCTTGTCAAAAGTCATGGAAAAGATCGTACTTAAACAGCTTCTCGCTTATCTAAATGAACATAAACTCATCAGTCCATCTCAGTCGGCATATCGACCCCATCACAGCACTGAAACTGCTCTTCTTAAAGTGACAAATGATATACTTCTTAGCCTTGACTCTCGAAACGTTTCTGTCTTGACACTGCTAGATCTCTCAGCTGCTTTTGATACCATTGACCATCATGTCCTCCTAAAGAGACTCCAGTTTGCTTTTGGCATCTCTGGTACAGTGCTAAAATGGTTCACATCCTATCTGTCTCACCGAACACAATCTGTTTCCATCAAAGACTGCTGTTCTGGATACAAAGATTTAACTTGTGGTGTTCCACAAGGATCTGTGCTTGGACCTGTTCTTTTCATCCTCTATACAAAACCTCTTGCAGACCTGATTAAGTCTCACTCAATCAATTCCCAATCATTTGCCGACGACACTCAGCTGTATGTCTCTGCTCCTCCAACCAACATGTCACCATCAGTATCTTCCTTAGAAAAATGTATTCTTGACATCAAATCCTGGATGCTTCAAAATAAACTCAAACTCAATGATGACAAAACTGAAGCATTATTTCTTCATTCATCATCAAAACATCCTTCTCATCAGCAGCCTAAGTCCATATCAGTTTGTGGCAATGATGTCACCTTTTCTCCATCTGCTCGTAATCTTGGCTTTCAAATGACAGAGAACATGAGTGTCGACTTACACATTAAACATGTGTGCCGTTCAGCCTATCTTGAACTACGTCGCATTAGTTCAATTCGTCATCTCACCTCAGCTAATACCAAAAAAACTCTGGTATCTGCCCTTGTCTTGTCAAAATTAGATTACTGTAATTCAATTCTATCAGGCTGCTCCAAACATTATCTTGATAAGCTTCAGAAAGTTCAGAATTCTGCTGCAAGAATGGTACTGAAGGCATCCAAATATGATCATGTACAACCTCTCCTCAAAAATCTGCATTGGCTTCCTATCCAAGCAAGGATTGATTACAAACTTTCAACTCTCTGCCATTCCTTTTTCTCTGGAACTGCACCTCTCTACCTCTCAAACCTTCTCTCTGTATACACACCATCACGTCAACTTCGTTCCTCTTCTGATTCAAAAATACTTAACGTTCCTCATGTCAGAACTGCTACCTTTGGACAACGTTCTTTCTCCTTTGCAGCCCCCAAAACATGGAATTCCCTTCCACGTGAAATTAGAGAAATCTCATCAACTCCGTCTTTCAAAAAAGCTCTGAAAACTCACCTTTTCAAGAAATACTATAACCTTTAAATTCTTCTGGCCTACCCTTTAATGTCTAGCTTATTTGGCTGTCTCGTGTGCTGCTTCGTGTTGTTTATTAAGTGACATGTTATTTAGTAATGATTGTATAATTAATCTCTTGTGTATGTATATCTGTGTTCAGGTTTGTATGTGTGTATGTGAGTGAGTGAGTGATTGAATCAGTGCGTGTGTATGTGTGTCTGTGTCTATGCGCGCGCGCGCGCGCGTGTGTGTGTGTGTGTGTGTGTGTATGTATGTGTGTGTGTGTGATCCTTTATCCTTAACTTAATGTTGCTTAGGTTTTTTATAACAAGTTACCAATGTGTTATCTATCACTATTTTTAATTTTGACTTGATTTGTACATCACTGTTGCTTGTCTATCATGGATTGCTGCTATGATAACGTCTGTTAAGTGCACAGAGCTCTGGCATCTTGTTGGAGGAGTGCGCTATACAAATGCTTCATTATTATTATTATTATTATTATTGACTTGTTTGTCTTTGTATTGACTTGTTTGCCTTTCTCTGTATTGACTTGTTTGTCTTTGTCTGTATTGACTTGTTTGCCTTTGTCTGTATTGACTTGTTTGCCTTTGTATTGACTTGTTTGCCTTTGTCTGTATTGACTTGTTTGTCTTTGTATTGACTTGTTTGCCTTTGTCTGTATTGACTTGTTTGCCTTTGTCTGTATTGACTTGTTTGTCTTTGTATTGACTTGTTTGCCTTTGTCTGTATTGACTTGTTTGCCTTTGTCTGTATTGACTTGTTTGTCTTTGTGTGTATTGACTTGTTTGTCTTTGTGTGTATTGACTTGTTTGTCTTTGTGTGTATTGACTTGTTTGTCTTTGTGTGTATTGACTTGTTTGCCTTTGTCTGTATTGACGTGTTTGCCTTTGTCTGTATTGACTTGTTTATCTTTGTCTGTATTGACTTGTTTGCCTTTGTCTGTATTGACTTGTTTGCCTTTGTCTGTATTGACGTGTTTGCCTTTGTCTGTATTGAATTGTTTATCTTTGTCTGTATTGACTTGTTCCTTGTCTGTATTGACTTGTTTGCCTTTGTCTGTATTGACTTGTTTGCCTTTGTCTGTATTGACTTGTTTGCCTTTGTCTGTATTGACTTGTTTGCCTTTGTCTGTATTGACTTGTTTGCCTTTGTCTGTATTGACTTGTTTGCCTTGTCTGTATTATTGTTTGCCTTTGTCTGTATTGACTTTTTGCCTTTGTCTGTATTGACTTGTTTGCCTTTGTCTGTATTGACTTGTTTGCCTTTGTCTGTATTGACTTGTTTGCCTTTGTCTGTATTGACTTGTTTGCCTTTGTCTGTATTGACTTGTTTCCTTTGTCTGTATTGACTTGTTTGCTTGTCTGTATTGACTTGTTTACTTTGTCTGTATTGACTTTTTGCCTTTGTCTGTATTGATTGTTTGCCTTTGTCTGTATTGACTTGTTTGCCTTTGTCTGTATTGACTTGTTTGCCTTTGTCTGTATTGACTTGTTTGCCTTTGTCTGTATTGACTTGTTTGCCTTGTCTGTATTGACTTGTTTGCTTTGTCTGTATTGAACTTGTTTGCCTTTGTTATTGACTTGTTTGCTTTGTTATTGACTTGTTTGCCTTTGTCTGTATTGACTTGTTTGCCTTGTCATTGAGTTTTTTCTGTATTATTGTCTGTATTGCTTGCTTTGTCTGTATTGACTTGTTTGCCTTTGTCTGTATTGACTTGTTTGCCTTTGTCTGTATTGATTGATTCCTTTGTCTGTATTGACTTGTTTGCCTTTGTCTGTATTGACTTGTTTGCCTTTGTCTGTATTGATTGTTTGCCTTTGTCTGTATTGACTTGTTTACCTTTGTCTGTATTGACTTGTTTGCCTTTGTCTGTATTGATTGTTTGCCTTTGTCTGTATTGACTTGTTGCCTTTGTCTGTATTGACTTATTTGCCTTTGTCTGTATTGACTTGTTTGTCCTTTGTCTGTTATTGACTTGTTTGTATCCTTTGTCTGTATTGATGTTTGCCTTGTCTGTATTGATTTTTGCCTTTGTATTGACTTTTGCTTTGTCTGTATTGATTTTTTCCTTTGTCTGTATTGACTTGTTGTGCTTTGTCTGTATTGACTTGTTTCCTTTGTCTGTATTGACTTGTTTGCCTTTGTCTGTATGACTTGTTTGCCTTTGTCTGTATTGACTTGTTTGTCCTTTGTCTGTATTGATTGTTGCCTTTGTCTGTATTAATTTGCCTTTCTGACATTGATTCTTTGCCTTTCTGATGACTGTTTGCCTTTGTCTGTATTGACTGTTTTCCTTTGTCTATATACTTTACCTTGTCTGATTGACTTTCCTTTGTCATGTATTGATGTTCTTGTCTGTATGACTGCTTGCTATACTTGCTTTGTCTGTATGACTTGTTTCCTTTGTCTGTATACTTTCGATGACTTGTTTCCTTTCTGTCTTTCATTTGCATGACTTCCTTTGTCGTATAGACTTGTTTGCTTTGTCTAATTCCTCTTATACTTGTTTCCTTTGTCTGTATAACCCTTTTCTGTACAAATTGCCTCGTATTGACTTTTTCCTTTGTCGTATAGACTATTTTACCTTTGTCAGTATAGACTATTTACCTTTGTCTGTATTGACTTGTTTGCTTTGTCTGTATAACTTTATTTACCTTTGTCGTATAACTTGTTTGTCTTTGTCTGTATAGACTTATTTCTTGCGTATTACTTTTGCCTTGTCTGTATGACTTATTTACCTTTGTCAGTATTGACTTGTTTGTCTTTGTCTGTATAGACTTTATTTACCTTTGTCAGTATTGACTTGTTTGTCTTTGTCTGTATAGACTTGTTGTACCTTTGTCAGTATTGACTTTTTGCTTCTTTGTCTGTATAGACTTTTTACCTTTGTCAAGCTATATCAGACTTTTTTCTTTGTCTTGATTTTCCTTGTCATATTGCTTTTGTCTTTGTCTGTATTTGTACCGTAGTTTACAGGTCAGTATTGACTTTTTGCCTTTGTCTTATATGAGATCTTATTTACCTTTGTCAGTATTGACTTTTGTCTTTGTCTGATAGATTATTACTTCAGTATTGACTTGTTTGTCTTGTCTGTATAGACTTATTTACATTTGTCAGTATGCTTGTTCTTTGTCTGTATGTTTTTAGCTTTGTCAGTATTGACTTGTTTGTCTTTGTCTGTGTATCGACTATTGACATGTATTGCATTTGTCCAGTTGTAAGACTTTTTGTCATTTACTGTTGTCTGTCTGTGACTTATTTTACTTGTCAGTATTGCTTTTGTTTGTCTGTAAACATCATACTGTCCTTTGTCCGCTAGCACTATGCCTTGTCAAGTTTGACATATGTGAACGTCGACACTGACACACACTACACATACAACACACATGCACACACACACTCACAGACAACACACACACACACACACACATCAGCTGCACGCAGCACTCATGCACACATCAGCAATATGCTCACCGACACACACACACACACACACACAACCACACACACACAGTCACACACGCGCGCACACACACAACACACACACCATAGTACACATGCACACACACCAGCATCTCACACACACACACACACACACACCACACACAACACCACACACACACACACACTAGACACATCACACACACACACACACACACACACAGACACACACACAGACACACACACAGACACACACAGACACACACACACCACAACAACGACACACACAACACACAAGTACACATCACACAGTACACACACACACACACACTCAAGTACCAACACAGTACACACCACACACCACACACACAACACACACACACACACACACCATATATAGGTACACGCATACACACACACACACACACACACACACACACACACACACACACACACACACACACATGGAAGTACTACATTTTTTTAAAAGGGGATGTATAGAGATAGACATGACTGTTGTGGGCTGATGATTTATTTCCCCACCGTTTGTCAGGAATGGGATGGAGAAGCTTCTGATGGGCATTGGACAGGCAGACAATCCAGACATTGTTGATATACAGCCAAAGTAAGTCTGCCTCTCTCTCTCTCTCTCTCTCTCTCTCTCTCTCTCTCTCTCTCTCTCTCTCTCTCTCTCTCTCTCTCTCTCTCACACACAACACACTCTCTCTCTTTCCATCTCTCTGTCTCCCTCTCTCTCTCTCCCCTTTTCTCCCTCTCTCTCTGTTTATGTTTCGGGGGGGGGGGGGGGGGGGAGTAAGAGGGGCAGGAGATCTCTTCATCTTTTTTTTTAGGTGAGAGTGAGGGTTTTAGAAAGAAATGACAACAACGTAAATATAATTTGAATGAAAGGGACACAGAGAGAATTATGTGAACACTTCGCATGTTTTGTTCTCATAAGTCAAAAGTGTGTGTGTGTGTGTGTCAGTGTCTCTGTGTGTGGTAGTGTAGTCTTTGTGTGCACGTGTATGTGTGCACGTGCGTGTGTGTCTGTGTCTGTCTGTTGCGCGTATGTGTGTTGTTTGTGTGTGCATTTGTGTGTCGCGCGGTGTGTGTGAGTGCCTGTGTGTGTTGTGTCTCTGTTCTGTGTGTGTGGTCTGTGTGTATCTGTGTAGTGTGTGTCTGTCTGTGTGTGTGTCGTGTGTGTGTGTGTGTGTGTGTGTGTGTGTGTGTGTTGGAAATTCTAGATGGATCTTTTTTCTCTCAAGTGTTGGTCAAAGGTTTGATCCAAATGTGGAAACGTGAAAACTGGGCTGTGATCAGTTGGGGTCTTGATTTGGGGCCATATGTACAAGTCATTTGAAGTAGGGTAGCCATTGTATGAAAAGTAAATAAGAAAAAGCTATAGTAATTACATAAGTAATGATAATGATCGTAACAGTAATAATAACTTTAATAGATCAGTTTTTATAAGACAAATATCCAGAATTTTAGTTTTGATTCCAGTAGTTTATAACAGAATCTTTTCTTTGTCTAGGAGTGGAATAAAATGATCAAATGATCAACTGTCTGAAACTAGCAGTATATAAGACTATTGAAAAGCTTGTTAAGTTTTGATTTATGTGTGTGTGTGCGTGCGTGTGTATAAGAAAAGCATAAAGTAGGGATACAAAATATTATCAACTTGTCATGTCTTACAGGTGCCCACTTGGAAAGGATATCTCTCAGGAAGTTGTCGCTGCTGCGATCAAGCTGCCAAGATTAAAACTTCATTGAGGACTACAGGGATTTTCATTTCAATGGGTTGTACGGTTACCTCATGGAAATAACATCATATTAACTTTGGCATTGGCTGATCTACAAGCAGTGATAAATGAGAATGCTCCTTTAGTCCAGACTTTTTTCCTTGTGTAATTTTATTGATCAGTGTGCATAACGGTGCCAGAAATATAGATATTGTCTACATTGAAAAAAAGTGTATTATAGCTGATCTAAAGTAATGATGAATGAGGACATCCCTTTTGTTCAATTTTTTTTCTTATGTAGTTTTATTGCTCAGTGTATGTGATGGTGCCAGGGTTTGAAAACAGAAATACAGATATTGTCCATACTGAACAAAAAGTGTATCGTGGCATTGTTAGTTTTCTATTTCTATTTTTCCGTTCTGTCTGTGTTTCTTTCAACCGCACACACACAAAAACTGGCGTGCTTGGAACTGAGTGGACTTGCTCTGATGAATACATATGAATACATTTGTTACTTTTCTTTCTCAAAGTTTGTACGTAAATTGATGATTATCAGGTGTGTATACATTTGCAAGAAGAAAACAGGTGAAGTGTATGCACACTGGAATGGTAACTTGGAAAGATGGGAGAGATAAGGTCATTAACTATTCTTGTATACTTCATAATGCCATGGGACATAGTGGTTCATATTGATTTACATACTGTCTTCTTGCAGTGAACATTAACACATTCCGTATCACGTCACGAGATCCTCGTGACTCAGCTTTCTCCCTCTGTGGACCACGTCACGAGGATTTCGTGCCCTGAACCATAGTTTTAGTTTCGTGTATATGAATAGAAAATGACCCATTGCTGACGTGAATCCTTTTTCCGGCAAAGGGAGTATACTCTTGTCATTTCCTTTCTGCGTTTACATGGCGTTTGAAGCGGCAAAAAATACCTTGTTTTCTGACAATACCCCCTCCGGCCTTTCTCTCTCCTAACATTACTTTGTCAGTAGTTAGTACAGTGACCTATTTTCTTGGTAGGAAAAGGGTTAAGTGTAACGTAAATCTGATGACATGAAAATAACACACGTTCCTTTGCAGAAGAGATACATCCTCTAAACTAATCCATATGCAACTTGATGCAGCCACTGAAACAAAGCCCTGATGATAACAACAAAATACTGGACATGAACTTCCACCTTGTTTTTAGCAGTGAATTGCCACCAACATGGTTCGACCATATAGGCGAGAATCATGGCTCACTGATTATTCGAAGTCATAGCACAGTTCCACAACCCTATCTTGTCTTACAACATTCTCACCTTACGATATCTATGCAATATACCTCTGTGATATGTCACAAAGACCAGAATTTGTTCAGTATTATATTTAAGATATCCATCCTGATATTTTACATACTTAAAGCACTGTTGGAATACAAGTTTAAGCCAGACTGGAAACATGACCTGACAAGTTTGATTGTAACAAGAAAAACACGAAAATAGAATCAGAACGCATATTTAATACAACAAGACAAGACAGGCGCAAATTTTCAGCCAATTGGCCTTTGTCAATCGTGAATGTAAGATCACAAACAAACACCAAATACACGAATTTGGAGAAAAAGACTGAAACTTCCCTGCTGCTTTGTCCAGTAGGAGAAGAGGACTAAATGATTGTGTCAGGTGAATATGCAAGGTACTGATCATTAAACCATGGCTGAAGATGTAAATAGATAGTTACTAGTTAATGTGATTTATTCCTGTCGTTGAAATTAATTAGAATGGGGAAAAAAATTCGCAAATTTTGTTTTAGAAACAAATAGGTCAATTGAAGTCATCCAGTAATCTGTTCTTAAGATGAGATCATTGACTGTGCATAATCTAGAGGTAGACAGCAGAAGGTTCTTGGAGGAGAACACTCCACCCACGTCAATGTTTTGACCTAAACAATCTTAAACTCTAAGAGGACCAGGCCACATCCAGGTCAAGACTCATGAATGCTGCAATGCTGTTCAAACTTGGGCCTCCAAGTTGATAAGTCACCTGTGCCATTGCCACCCTTTATGTCATACCTGACATCCTTAACGATTCCCTTTCTATAACACGGAGATACATGGTCATGCTGTCCGTCAAAAAAAGAAGAAAAGTGGTGACCACCAGTTTGAAACAAACATTATCTCTGCTGGGTGCTGGGTTCCAGCTGTACAGATGTTTGGCGCACGTGTGTCGTGTTGTTGTTTGTGTGTATGTGCTTAGTGTGTGTGTGTGTGTGTGTGTTGTATGTGTGTGTCTGTGTCAGTGTGTCTCTCTGTGTGTCTGTGTGTGTGTGTGTGTGTGTGTGTCAGTGTCTCTGTGTGTGTGTGTGTGTACGGCTCTTTGTGTGCATGTGTATGTGTGTGTGTGCACGTGCGTGTGTGTCTGTGTCTGTCTGTGTGCGCGTATGTGTGTGTGTTGTTGTGCATTTGTGTGTGCGCGCGTGTGTGTGTGAGTGCCTGTGTGTGTTTGTGTCTCTGTCTCTGTGTGTTCGTATGTGTGTTCTGTGTATGTGTGTGTCTGTCTGTGTGTGTGTCTGTATGTGTGTGTCTGTGTGTGTGTGTGTGTGTGTGTGTAGTCTGTGTGTGTGTTGTCTGTGTTTCTGTTTCTTTCTATTTCTGTTTCACACGCACATAGCTGACGTGTGTAAACATGCACACTGCAAATAATATGCTGCATGCACATTCACACATGTATGCACACACACACAAACACACACGCACATTCACACATGCATACACACACACACACAAACACACACGCACATAGCTGACGTGTGTAAACATGCACACTGCAAATAATATGCTGTATGCACATTCACACATGCATACACACACACACACACAAACACACGCGCATAAAGACGCATACACACAAAGACAAGCAAAGACACACACGTAAACACACACACACACACACACACACACACACACACACACACACACACACACACACACACACACACACACACACACACACACACACTCATAAACCACTCTAAGTCTGACCAAGAGGAAAACTTTACTTTTAAAAGATAAATGTCGTAGTCTCATTCACTCACAGATGTATGTTAAGAACTGGGTTTACAAACAAAAACATCACCAAGCCATCTTCCCATTTTTGAGTAAGAGAATTATTCCAAGAAACTAACAACAAGTAAAAATGTGACAACTGCAAAAACTGATAAAAATGTGAGTGACACACAATGTTCACAATATCTGCTGGATTAGAGCCTGAACAACAACTGAACACAAAGACACGACACTGGCAAGAGTTGAACAGTTCACTAGGTAACACTCTGTGTCATTTTAGAGATAGTAATAACCATAAAATTGAACACACATTTCTTTACATTTAGTTTGGGTAGTAGAATAAAAACTATTGATTATAAAAGGATTACACCCCAGTGCTTTGACATGAAAGAAATACATGTAGAATATCAAATATGTATGCTATAGATCCTAAGTCATGTTAATGGCTGACTTGTGATTCATGGAAACACTCAGCTGCACGCTCAATGAAGACAGAGTATGCAGACTGTGGAGCATCATATCACCTGCACAGTGTGGACAAAACAACCCAAACATATTCATCCCAGAAAAATCACAATGCTACAACAATATACACAAACAAAACACGTGGAAATATGTTTATTATGTACATCCAAATGTGATTTTGTTTGACAGCATAAGAAGGTGTGTAAAATCATCACAATTTCAACATATATACATATATATATATGTGTGTATGTGTGTGTGTGTGTGTTTGTGTGTGTGTGTGTGTGTGTGTTGTGCGTGGTGGTGTGTTTGTGCGTGGTGTGTGTTGTGTGTGTGTGTGTGTGTGCGTGCAATTTTGTTTTATTGATTTCAGCGGGGTCTTGTGGAGGGCATATTACAGAGGGTGGTGTGTACTAAGGCAGTTGCCATGTCATGGGTGGGATGTGAGTAAAGTTGCCATGTCATAGTGGGATGTGAGTAAAGTTGCCATGTCATGGTGGGATGTGAGTAAATTGCCATGTCATGGGTGGGATGTGAGTAAAGTTGCCATGTCATGGGTGGGATGTGAGTAAAGTTGCCATGTCATGGGTGGGATGTGAGTAAAGTTGCCATGTCATGGGGGGATGTGAGTAAAGTTGCATGTCATGGGTGGGATGTGAGTAAAATTGCCATGTCATGGGTGGGATGTGAGTAAAGTTCCATGTCATGGGTGGATGTGAGTAAAGTTGCCATGTCATGGGTGGGATGTGATAAGTTGCCATGTCATGGGGTGGGATGTGAGTAAAGTTGCCATGTCATGGGTGGGATGTGAGTAAAGTTGCCATGTCATGGGTGGGATGTGAGTAAAGTTGCCATGTCATGGGTAGGAATGTGAGTAAAGTTGCCATGTCATGAGTGGGATGTGAGTAAAGTTGCCATGACATGGGTGGGATGTGAGTAAAGTTGCCATGTCATAGGTGGGATGTGAGTAAAGTTGCCATGTCAGGTGGGATGTGAGTAAAGTTGCCATGTCATGGTGGATGTGAGTAAAGTTGCCATGTCATGGTGGGATGTGAGTAAAGTTGCCATGTAATGATGGGATGTGAGTAAAGTTGCCATGTCATGGTGGGATGTGAGTAAAGTTGCCATGTCATTGGTGGGATGTGAGTAAAGTTGCCATGTCATGGGTGGGATGTGAGTAAAGTTGCCATGTCATGGGTGGGATGTGAGTAAGCCTGATATGAGTGTGAATGTTGTGAGCATGATGTCACCAAACAAAATGCTTGTTGTCTGAACTTTTACCGTGTATCATGTCTTCAGTGCTAATATATATACTATCGGAAAATCATATTCATATCTTTCCATCTTACCTCAGCTCTGTGTGTGTGTGTGTGTGTGTGTGTGTGTGTGTGTGTGTGTGTGTGTGTGTGTGTATGTGTGTGTGTGTGTGTGTGTGTGTATGTGTGTGTGTGTGTGTGTGTGAATTTCTATCTATCTTAGTCACTAATTCTTTCAGTGTGTTTCTTTCAGTCTCTTTTTCAATCTCTTTCATCCTCCGTCCCTCTCTTTGTCTCTCTCTCTCTCCCTCCCTCTCTCTCTCTGTCTTTCTCTATTTGTCATATCGAATATATCTCAGTTTCTCTCTTTCTCTCTTTTTCTCTACCTACGTCTCTCTCTCTTTCGATTTCCCTCTATGTTTTTGATTGTGTGATTCTCTGTCTCTTTCTCTGTCTGTCTGTCTCTTTCTCTCTCTCTGTCTGTATATATATATATACACACAAACACACATACACACATACACACAAACACACACGCACGCACGCACGCGCATAATAGCAATTTAGATCACACATTTTTGACCTACAAATCCAGTTGGGAGACTGAAACGTTTGACCTGTCAACCTACAGTGTTTCATCATTTGTGTACACGATGATGTTTCGTTAGTTCCATTGACCTTGAGAACGATGCAGAGCATTTGTCACACTTGTATTCTCTGTCGCCCTTGTGAATCTCCATATGAGATATAAGGTTACTCTTTTGAGTGAATTTAGCAGGGCACTCTGTGCATCTATATGGTTTATCACCTGTGTGTGTCCTAATATGTTGTATTAAATGATCTGACCGAGCAAATGCTGAAGAACAGTGATGACATAGATATCGTTTTTCGTTTGTGTGTGTCCTCATATGTCTGTTCAAATCATTTGAACTCGCGAATGCTTCAATACAATGACGACATTTATATGGTCTCTCACCTGTGTGAATCCTCATATGTATTTTCAAATAGCTTGACTGAGCAAATGCTGATTGACAGCGATCACATATATATGGTTTCTCTCCAGTATGTTTTCGATAATGTCTTTTTAAGTGACTAGGCTGAGTAAAGCTTTTATGACAAATTTTACACTCATAACGTTTCTGTCCACTGTGTTTCACTGTTCTTCCTTCATTATGCAGGATGTTGATCTTCTGGTTTTGATCATTGTTATCAGATAAACCAGATCCTGATGAAGTAATAGTACTTTGTTTCCTGTTGACAGTTGCACAATTACCAAGTTGATCTGAAGCATTGTCAGTGGCAGTGATATTATCCATAGTCATTTCAGTTTGTAAGTCACTGTTCTGAAAATCACTGCCATAAATAAATAACAGGAATTCAGGAGTAAGATCACTGTTTTGAGCAGAAAGTAAAGGATCTGTATTCCCATCATGTTCCATTGATGTGGATGGGGACAGTGTCCCATGTCTGGATGGACTGGGAGAAGATCTCTCAGTTTCACTTGGCCTTGACCTTTCTCTCTCTGGATCTGGTGATGGATCATCTGCAGGATCCATGCTGTAATAGGTTGT